>OZ025299.1:194837021-194896193 GCA_964019185.1 Maratus speculifer
TTTATATTATTGAATATTCCAGAAACCTTTAACCATTTGTGGTCATATATCAGGCAGCACCCGGTACACCGATTTCAGTTCTAATCAATGTGTGATATTTTGTGATTGATATTAGATCATGAAATATCAATGATTTACAAGCTTCTGCTATCATTCGTTAATTGAATAAATATTCACTATTTTCTTTTTAATTGATTTATCGATTACGATTCCAGGAGAACCTGTTTAGGTGCAAAACATTTTTGAAGAGGTCAATGAATACATTCACCTTTCGATTACTGATAAGTGTTTTGGAATTTTTAAGAACAAGTCACTTAATGCAGAATATGCTAGACAATAAAGCGGCATTTGCTTTGTTCATAGTTTTTTTTTCTTTATTACGGTCATATATTTTACTCTACATGAAAAATTTAAGCAATAGCATACATATTCATTGCTTTCGTTACATATATCCCTGAATTTTATAAATATTTCATAAAAGTGTGAAAGAGCAACACGTTTTGAGAAAGGGAAATTAACTTTCTCAAGCATGCACAATAAATTTAACAGCAAAAGCAATATTTCATAGTGCACATTAATTCAAATTGTCCACAAAAAATCAATAATGACCGAATAAAATCGACGAGTCCTTGATTAATATAGCTAATTCCTAAACCGTTAGTTTTAAAGATATAAGTTTTAAAATCAAAAACGTTTGAACTATTGTTTTTTATCAAACGAAAATCTCTTTAATCCAAAATAGTTATTTTTAAAAATGTTTCGAAAATAACGTTATTCTACGGTCCTTGAATCCTATAAGTTATATTTAGAAAAGCTTTCTGCATGGTCTAACATGTGAAACAATAAAATTTCCTTTCTTTTTTGACCAAACTAATTTATGATATTTTGAATTTCAGGAAATCTTGGTGTTTTCTGGTACTAAACAAGAAAAAACTAGTTTTTATTGCAGAAAATGCTGAAAATTCATAAAATTTAAAGTATCAGAATTATTATAAGTGTTAAAACTAGTATAATTACAATAAAAACTAGTTTTTATTGCAGAAAATGCTGAAAATTCATAAAATTTAAAGTATCAAAATTATTAAAGTGTTAGTGTAAGTATTAGTTATACAAAAATTTTTCTTTTTTACTTTTTGAGTTTGGAGAAAGTTTTTTAAATATAATATAAAAACTCTCAGGGACCATATAAAAATTTAAATTTCTTGCCTTTTAAAAAAGACTACTCTGATGTAAATGGTGTTTGGTGCTATTTATGACGACGTGTATTATGTACGAGGGATATAGGCTCTAGGGAGGAGTGAGGAGCCTATCTAAGGGAACTTAACCTATATCTGCTCAAGGTTACCCAAGGTTTGAAGAAAACCACGAAAAACTCCAAACGGTTAGGTCGACGGGCGCGACTGGGTTCGAACCCAGCCCCTCCCGTCTACCAGTTTCGAGAAAAGAACCTCTAAGACACTGGTGGGGCTGATGTAAACGGACTTTCACATGATAAAAACTATATTTGAAGCATTTTTATAATTTGAGCTTTTAGAATAAAACTTATAATTTATTTTAGAACAATTAATTTATTCCTCTTGAACTAATGGTTAAGGAATTAACTATCGATCAATGATAAGAAGGAGTAAGCTTTAAATAGTGCATTAACATAGTTTGCTTGACAAATAGCTCTATTCGTTGGAAATAATCTAAATAATTTAACCGGATTGATTTGCAGGAAGAATTCCTTAAACATTTTGCCTCAAACGTTTTCCGCATATATTAATAATATTTCAATTGCTAACCATATTGAGTGATTATAGACCTTGGTAGAAAGCCACTACAATAGACGCCAAGCAAGCATATCTCAGACGGAAACTTATGCGAATTCTTAAGTTATCTATTTACAGTACTTAAAGATGTAAAATGCTATGGAAATTGGTTATTATTTTTTCTAATGGGTACAGTTTGAAGAAGGGAATCTTGTTTAACCGTGATTTTATCAAACCCCACTTAAATTCGAAAGAATTCAGTAATTTATGCAATTATCATTATTATTATTATTGTTTCATGTACTGGAACAGAAAAAGAAAACGTCTTAGTTGACTTATAAAATCATTTTTACTTATTTGCTTTATTTTGAAAATAAAATAGGTATGAAGAAAGTATGCATAATTTTTAACCAAACGCCTGATTGAGAGATTCCACAAGTTTTGTAAGTGCTCATTTACACATTTTGATATTCATTTATCGTATAACTCATTCTACATTATTAACATAAATATGTTTTCCTCGATTTATGAAGTTTCAGCTAAAGCAGGTTTCCATTAGTTAGTGCGGTAAAAGTTTTTCAGATGCTGTCTCGATTAATGTGAGGGAAATTTCGAAAAGTTCGCAAAATACGGAAGAAGTGATCGTTTTTACTTTCTTCTGACTTTACAAGAACAAAGTATTGGATTCGTGAAAGTTTTAGAAATCCGGTTTACGACAGATTTACACGTTTTAGGGGCCAAACAGCCCGAAAAAACATATTTTTACAAAATTCTGTCTGTGAACCTGTGAGACTGTCTGTATGTGACAAAAAGTTTTTAAACACTAGATCTCGAGAACTACTGCACGGAATTTCACAAAATTTTATATTCTGTGAGACCTTGATATAAATTAGATCTGAATAGTTTTTGGTGTATATCGCTCAACAGGTGGTGCTGCTATAATGCATTATTTACAGTTTCCACAATAGCCATATCTCAAGAACAGGCGCATCGATTTTCATAAAACTTAATATTTAGTTAGCACTTGATATAAAATTTTGCTGATTACGCTTTGGTGCAAATCGCTCAACAGGTGGCGCTTCTATGGTGCATTATTCCTGATTATCGCAATAGCACTATCTCAAGAAATAATGCACGAAATTTTCTAATCTTCAGATTCAGTTAGTTCCTGATATATATTAGTGTTGTTTAATTTTTGGTGTAAATCACCCTACAGATGGCGCTGCTATGTTGCATTTTTCACGATTTTGCAATAAATGGATCTCAAGAACTAATGCGTGGATTTTCATCAAACTTGAGATTCAGTTAGTACCAGATAAAAAATTGATCCTGATTAGTTTTTGGTGTACATCACCCAACATGTAGCGCTGTTATAAATATTTTTTTTAAGATCTTGCATTAACTTTACCTCAAAAACTAATGCCCGGATTTTCATCAAACTTCAGATTCAATGATAAGTTGCCATAAGTTGTTGCTACGCTGCATCAAAGAAAGTTTTGAGATTGCCACATCTGACTAGTTTTTTTTCGGGGGCGGGAGGGGGGGGGGTCTGAAAATAAAAACAAATCTGGTAAACCAAGTGGTCTATTATGTGACAATTGAAAAAAAAATTCTTATGCAGAATTGAATTTA
Organism: Maratus speculifer; assembly: GCA_964019185.1. NCBI lineage: Eukaryota > Metazoa > Arthropoda > Arachnida > Araneae > Salticidae > Maratus > Maratus speculifer. The sequence continues at coordinate 194,840,405 of OZ025299.1, forward strand.
AAATCGAGTTTTTTAATGTTTTTTCATTGTCACATTATAAATTTACTCACACGACAAAGTTAATGCAAGTTCAACGTAAATCAGATAACATTGATTTAAAGCGTTCAGAAATATGCTGTAAGATGTGCCTTTTAATTGTAATATATAAAGTAGTCGGATGTAACAATCCGAAAACTTTCTTCTATCTCATACATGTTAACATTTCGATATTTGCTATCACAGTGTCAAAATTAAATGGTAAGCTATGCCCATAATGATGATTTTAAAGATATAAAACTCTGCGCATTGCTTCTTGAGAAAAGACTATCGCTAAAATCGTGTAAATCCTACAAAATTCAGCATAGTAGTGCCACCTGTAGAGCGATTAACATAAAAATGTAAAAAAAAAAAAGAAAAAAAACGAATTTACATTAAGAATTAACTTAATCTTAAGTTCGATAGAAATCCGTGCATTAGTTCTTGAGATAGAGATTATCTCAAGCGCAGCATAGCAGCGCTATTTGTAGAGCTATTTATAACAAAATATAAACACCATAAATTTGTGTCAATGACTAATCTAATCTGAAGCTTGATGGAAATCCGTGCATTCTTTCTTGAGATAGAGTTGTTGTGGAAATCTTTAAAAATCTAGCAAAGAAGAACCACCTATTGAGCTATTTACACCAAAATGTAAAATATGTCAATTTATATCATTGACTAACTGAATCTTGTTTGAGGAAATCCCGTGCATTAATTCTGAACACAGAACTATTGCGATAATTGCATAAAATGCAGCATAGCAGCACGACCTGTTGAGCGTCTTATATCAAAGTATATAAAACATTATTTCAGTTGAGGATTAACCGAATCTGAAGTTTCATGAAAATTAGTGCATTAGTTTTGGAGATTAAGCGATTACGGAAATCTTAAATAATGTTGCATAGCAGCGTCACTTATCAAGCGATTTACAATAAAACGTTAACAAACATCAATTCATGTTAAGAAATAACTAAATCTAAAGTTTGATAAAATTCCGTGCATTAATTCTGGAAAAAGAGCAATTGAACAAAAGACAGCATAGCAGCGCTACCTGTTGAGTGATTTATATCAAGAACTAATCAGCAATAACACAGGTCTGCAATGGTTTTCCTCTTTGAAATCTGAGTAACGTTTTCTATAGTTTCTGATGTGCTGATTACGAGAAAAATAATAAAAAAATTCCATCACGTCAGGATTTTTTGATATTGAATATTTAAGATTTTGCTGAAAAATGTCTGAGCGTCTATATTTTAAAATTTATAAAACGTCATTAAATTACTTCAGCTTAATTTTTATTGCATTTAATTAGTGTAAGGTGACATAGAAATTACTTCAAAACAGTAATTTGTTAATTACTACATGATAAGTATAAGTAATTCACATTAACTATGTTGAAAACGGGTCATTTTGGCTTAATTTAGTAATGAGCTCATTAATACATAATGATTAGGTAATATAACCTAATTGTTGTAAACATTAGTCGAAATGGGTCTAATAAAGATAAACCAAATGGTTTTTGTATAAGTACCCGCACTGATTTAGAAAATTAACAGTTATAAGTTGAAAAATTGAAGATATTGATAGAAAGTTGAAGTGTGCATCGTGCAACATAACCTTTAAAATGTCATCGCGAAGCTGTTTAAATTCTCCGAATTGTTTTTGTTATATTTGCGGGAAATTTATGGTGAAAAAACAATGAAACAGCATTACAGTCTTTGTAAAAAATATTTACAAAAGTTATTTTGGATACGTTTTAAGCCTGGTTTAAGAAAATTAATGTCGGACGAAAAGTTCGATGAAAAACTTAATGATATCGAGTTGCAAGCATGGCAGTCATTTAAGGAAGTGGTGAAAAACTTTTTGGGGAACAATAAAAGCTCCTACTATAAACAAATAGTGGCCAAAATGGTTACAAATTTTGGTGTAATGGGTTTTAATATGAGAATTAAACTTACTTTCTTAAATTCGCACTTCCCAGAAAATCTAGGAGCCGTTAGCGAAAAACAAGGCGAAATATTTCACCAAGATTTGAAAGAGCTAGAAGTCCGGTATCAAGGAAGATGGAATACTAGCATGATGGCGGACTACTGATGGTTGTTGAAGCGCGACGATCCAAACCGGAAATTTAAGCGAAAATCGTACAACCGAAGTTTCCAGGAAAAAAGGATCAGGTTCCACAAATAAAATTTACATGTAATTTAGATCTGTAATAAGTTATTATTATATTTTAGTTGTATCTTATGTTAAAAGTAATGTACATTTTTAAATATATATTTTTTATGTGAAAACTTGTGTGTTTTTTTTTTTTTTTTTTTTTTTTTTCTATTTTCTATCTGTATCTTTTTTGAAAAATCTGAAGGTGATGGAAAAAAAACTAAGTACATATTCGTAATCAGCGCACCAAAATACCCTAGAATCAGCTCTCAAATTCTAGAGAGGAAGTTATGACTCTCAATTTGCAGGCCTGTGTAATTTTTATCAGGGACTACCTGAATATAATTTGTTTATTAAATTCCGTGCATTAGCTCTTGAAATAGAGCGCCCACATAATTTCTATCACATACAGACAAATAGACGGACAGATAGAGTCATAGACTCACAGACATTTTGTGAAAACATGCTTTTCGGTTTCGCTGACCCTTAAAGCATGTAAATCCATTGAAAACTGGAATTCAATACTTTCGTCGAAACCAATACTTTCTTCTTGTAAAGATAGAAGAAAGTAAAAATAATATTTTAGTACATTTTTATATTATTTATTTATGTACATAGAGTTTCAAGAAAGTTGACTGTGGATTTGTTGTAGTACTCAATAAATGTATCTTTTATTAGTGCATGTATATCGCATGATCAATTCACCACACTAATCAAGGGAAACTTGTGCAGTAAAACCTTGTTTATAATGATACTGCAGTCACCGGGAAATAGCATTATTATAGGAAAGTTATTATTATAGACAATGTCAAGCTCATTGCTTAATTCAGTATACTATGCAACTTACTATATATTATTATTTATTACTATTACAAAATTATTGCTAATACAAATTACTATTCAAAAAATCTATTTACTGGAAGCTGTTTAATGCTTTCATAAGGCATACTTTTGCCTCTCCGTGTGCTTTCTCATGTATCATTTCATGTTTTAAGAGAATTGTGTTTTCAATCATATTTTGATAGGGAAAGTTTATAATTTTCATCCAATACACGAATAGAAAAAGATGAGGGTTAAGCAAGAGAATTGTTTTTCGTCGTGTAAAAAAGTCATAATTTAATAATTTTACAGTTATTTGACGGATTTTGTTGATTTTTCTCCATTTTTTTTTTAATTTGAAGAGATAAAGAATAAAACAGGTTGTTTTATTCTTTAGGTTTTCCTAAGGGAATAACATATAACAGTTTAAATTCGGCAATTTTTGGTCAGTGCTATCGAGCTTTGTGGCTAACGAAAGTAGCGGGACCCCCAACTCTAGGTCCATTCAATTATATATATATATATATTTAGCTATAAAATCACACAAATTCTAAGGTTACCCTGCCGAAATCAATGACGCTTGCAACAGTTAATCCCCCCCCCCCCCCCGGCCCAGAGAAAAATGTCTGAATTTAACTTTGATTTTAGGTATGTTTGTTATCACGTGCTCGTACAAACCGTAAAAATAAAATAAAATATATGGCCTTTGTCGAGGTCGCCCTTAACATCAGTAACATATCTGTTACTAAATTTAGAAGCAGTTTTATTTTCTGATATATTTCTTAAACTTAGATTTCGCTAAAAGGTTCGCTGTATAGAATTTCGTTGTAACGAAAATCAGCTGTTTTATGATTACCTAATTCGTATAACTTTTATTATCATGATCCATCATGACGGCTGTCGATAGATTTGAACAATTTTAACATTAAGCGGTTACTTCAGATTTTAATATATCAATATATTTTGTCTTGAAATCACCGGCTTACTGGTGTAAAGAGACAATAAAGCAGCAAAAATGAGCTAGTTTTTTCATTTTTTTTAATTTATAAATAATTAATTCACAATTTATTTGGCATGTTTAGATTAATAAATGATATCTTATATATGTTTCTTTTTCTAAGCATTCGCGTCATATTCGCATGTTGTGTTACCAAATTTATGACTTTGAATGATGCAGCAATTTTATTCCCTATGTTACCCTGGGAAAAAAGATATTATGAGTTATTTCAAAATTAACCCGGATAAAGCATAGGTTAAAAGTCTAGATATTTTTCAGTTCATCAGAAAACTACAATTAATAGATTTATAACCTTTTTTGTAATTTTTTATATAAAAAAGTGGAGACAGGAATAGGTGCAAAGAACAGTTGATTGACACGTAAGCTTTTGCGTGACCCATACGGTGAATCACCGGTATCGAATGTACTAATTCCATATAGATACAAATATAAAATCAACAACAGAGAATCAGTTCCTAGTTCCTACAATGTTTACTTTCGCTTTCAGCAGGAATTTTTAATTCCCACGCCTTTGATCTCCGTGTGACCTCGACGTTGCACACCCTCTATCGCCCCTCGCTTTTATTACCTAATGGCCAAATGATATGCAGTCAGAACAAAAATATAAAAAGTACGCCACACAAATCTTTTCCGTCTGGCCGATTCTTTTGCTCAGCTGGTAGGTCAAAGCTTTATACCGATCTGGGACATCCCTGTTAGAAATACCGTTTCAATGAAACACTATTGTTGTGGTGATTGCCAGATGCACACGTTTTTGATAAAAACAAAGCTAGAGCTATAATTGCTATAATGATGAAATGAAAACGTCACTGAAAATGTATTTAAAGAATAATTAATCACTAAAACTGGTAGGAATTCAATTACATCATTCATATGCAAAAATAGATGTGGTAAAAAATTAAAATTAATTTTATAGAAAAGGTTTGTGTTTTTAATGTGCGATACGAAATGTATTTAGGAAAATATACGATATAGAGCTGAAAGAAATAATGGAGAGAAAACACTTTTTAAATATTTAATATTCAGTGAAAATCCGAGAAAAATGCATCCTATTTTAATTTGCGGACTCGCAAAATATAAAATCAAACATCGTCGTAATATTAATATTATGAAGAAGCATATTATTAGCATTTTGTATTTACCTATCATAGATTTTTTTAAATGTATGTAATGCAATATTAATGTGTATAAAAGAATTTCTATAAAATGAAATACCTCTTATATGCGGACCTTTGGGTTACATATGTAGAGCACATATCACACAGGATTTTTTTTCCCCTTTCTCCTTTCAGAAGAAGCTTTAGCTTCTGATTGAAACTTAAATATTTTAGTGACTTCGGATATTAAATATTTAAGACACTAAGGTATTCAATTAATGAACTTTAAAAAAGTGTAAACTTTTTGCGATGGAACGGAGTAGGGGGAGAGATAAACATAGAAGTTGGGGTAATCTGGTTGAAAGCGAAAGAAAAAGATATCCTTTAAACAATGGAATGGAAGTTCTGACATAATGAAATATTTCTACTTTGAAACACTGAAAAATTATAAAGGATCTATATTCTTTGTAATTTTTCTGTCTGAAGTACTTGTTAAAATTAATTTCTAAATCACAGACAAGAACTGAAACGAACCAAAGTGGAAAAAGATGCGCTAAAACAGACTTCAGCTCCTTCGCGTCAAGCGCTCTGTAACATTTCTTTTAACTTTTGATCATCACTGTTTCAAAATGAAAAAAAAAATTTTTACCTGATTTAATTGGTAAAATTATTTTAATACATAGTGCGAAAATTACTATTCAAAATTACTAACATTCAAATTCAAATCAAGTATGCATTTTATTTGGTACGTATCTGTCGCTCATGCTGAAGGACTAAAAAGGATTAAAAGGTTTGGATCACTAACGTTGAAAAAAACACAGAAAAGTAAAATAAAATATTTTCAAGGACTTTTTCCTATGATTCGGATGAAAATAAGATTTTTCAATAACTAAAAAGTATTTTTGAAAAATGAAAGCAACTTTAAACAACCCCAAGAACTCGATTTGAAAAGAAAAAATAAATTTGGATTTGAAAATCACTATTATAAAAGAATGTTATATATTTCACTTTTCGAGAAAGTATCTTCTTGTCGTCCTAGTTGATTTCACAGTCATCAAGTCGGTTACTTATTTGTATAAAAAGTGAGAAATTCGAATAGTGATCAGTGTTTTTTGAGAGTATATCAAAATTATTGCGATATGCCAAAAATGCTATATAAAGGAAATATTACTGAAAGTAACTCAAAAACTTTTTGCACAAATAAGTATTATTTTACTATTTTGTCTCTTTAGAGGAAAGTTGTAAGTTACTTTTTATAAAACACTTTGGATTTTTTTAGCCATTTTTTTTCAAGCAATTTTCTAAATAGAATTGTAGACTTATCTAATTCTTAATAGAATTGTTTACTTTGTTTTAATTTTTATTCCAAACGTTTCTTTTAAAAATTACATTCAACTGTTTAAAATAATTAAAAATTGATGAGTAGATCAAGCGAAATTTTGCTTGCATAGACACATGCAAATAAAAAAGAACAGCATTTGTAATTTTATAGAAGCTTTAACTAAGATTTTTTTTCATTTGCCCTCTCAGTCATGTTTTGTTTGCAATATTTTCAGAAGCAAGACCCAACAACTTCCAAGTCTATTATTTCACGGAGTAATTCCATTTCCTTTCGAAATTTGTAGCGATATGTTATGAATTTTACGTGGAATTTTTTAAACATACGTATAATATTTTACATGCAATATTAGCAAAATATTTGTTACAATATAAAAGGCAAAATTTAGTTACAAATTTACAATGTATCAATGAAATGTTATTGAAATACCAAATGATTATAGTTAATAAACCATTCTTTCATGAAGTAACCTTGAAAATATTTTCTTAAATGTTCTGTTTCCAGCCGTTAATCAAGCGAAATATTTAGAAATTTTCTAAAAACATCGATGCGTAATTTCACTCTTTACTCTTCTACGAGTGAAAATAACTGTAAATAGAGCCCATATCAATACAAATACTCGTCAATGTTACTAAAAGTTAACACTCATAATGATTTTTCAAAATATAGCAAAAAGCATGTAATATATGATAAATTTTAATCGGTTGCATGTTTTTATACGTTTACTTTAGATATTAATGTCATAAAAATTCATGCATATATGTTTTATGAATAACTTTCACACTACCGTTAGGAATCTCTATATTCTCAAACAAAACAACATTCTCAAATATAATGGCGTAGTCAAGTAAAATACTATTAACTAAAGAATGTGGTTATTCTGCTTCACCTAGCTCGTGATTACATCGTCCTTACTTATTACCCAAAACGAGACAAAAATAAATAAATAAATAAATGGAATAAAAATAACCTACAATGTAAGTCTGTAACAACTCAAAATTACACAGTGGTATCTAAAAGAGAAAGTCATTGTTAAGTATACGTGTAATTTGCAGAGTACTGGTTGACTTTAAAAAAAATTCCAGACAGATAATTTTCTGGTTGTTTTTTCAAATAGGTAGAAATAAGAAATTGAAATAAAGCTGAATACCTTTTCTTAGTGAAATTATCTCTAGTTATCATTAATATGTAAATCTAAAAAAGAATTATTCCTTTCTGTTGTAGGAGAGAGTAACCTTTTTTTTAATTCTTTAAAAACATTTTGATTTTATATTTAATAAGTATCATTAAATTTTAAATAGATACAATATTATCAAAATAGACAATGCTGAAAGTATACGAATACAAATAAGCCCTTAAAAATGACGTGGAAAAAATTAACCACTTCTTAAATTTCAGTTTATGTATGGATTAACTAAGTTTATATTTCTATCAAGCTATTTAAGTTTTTGTTCCAAAGAACGGACAAATATACAGAGAATTTTAAAGAAATTTAGAAAAACTTTAAAAGTACTACATTTAAATCTAACCACCCAATTTAAACAAATTTAATGTGAGAACAATCCCTGCGAAGTTATCTTGGAAATGAAATTTTAGACTACTTTTATAAATAAATGAAGAGCTCCGATGGTAAAGGTGGTAAATCATACAATCATCATTTTGAGAAATTAAGCTATAAAGTTACAAATCATTATTTGCGTTAAAAGCTTCCTTTAGCAATTAAAATATCTGTGTATTAGGTTTTACAAAGTAGCAATTTAACTGTTGGTAGAGAGATGGCTATTGTTTAATCTTCAGTTATATGATTCTTAAATTTTATTTCATTTTATCACATACTACCTTTATCACCTGAGCTCTTCAAATATTTTAGAGCTTAATTGAAGAGATAAATAGAAAATATTTGGCGTATTTTCTATCATCGTTGTTCAAGTATCATACCAACATTTGAAAAATGTGAATTGTGAACGTTCTTAATGCCATAGAAAACGTTATAAAGAAACAATATCAAATCGAAAGAAAAAGGGATAATATCATTTTCAGTTATTATTATTTTTTTAAATGCGAGGTATAAAAAAAGTTATTAAAAAAAGTTATTAAAAAAAGCATTTTAATTAACATGACAAAACAAGTGTTTCCAGATGGAAATTACATTCTTCGTCGTCAGATGCTTTCATAAAATAACCATTATTTTAAATATTAAGAAAAAATATTTAAAAATTATATGTGCAAAAATATATGGAGTTTCAATATTGTTTGGTAAGTTTAATGGCTTTCTCCTGGTCTCATTTTTAGTGGTTTCTTCCGTTTTTTTTCAAATTTTCAAAAATTCTTTCATATAATGGTTTCTGATTGGAGTAAATACAAAGTCAAAATGAATGCTTTGTAAAATTAAATATATGTTTTATTCAATGAATCAAACAACTAAAATTATCAATTTTTTGCGAAAATTGAACATTTCAAATATATTCGGATATATTAAATAAACACTTTTAACAAAAAGGAAAAAAAAAACCCTGCCATTTGAAATCGACAAAAATATTAAAACACATAGTGATGTGAATGATGTGAAAATACACCTTTACAGATATATGTATCGCCTACCCCCCCCCCCCCCCTTAAAAAATCTCAATAGCACATGTATTGTACAGTGTTTCCACAGGCGAAAATTTTTTACAATTTTTCTACTTTATTGTCAAACTAAATCTTTGTAGTGGATTTCTAGTAGAAGCATAATCTACCATGAAGTTTATTGTTTGGAAATAGTGATAGATAAAATATTAAAAAATAGTCGCCTCTGGTAAACCCTGGTAACTCTAACGTGTTTATGTTTATGAGTATATAGTATGTGTATAGTATATCCGTTCACTTATAATTTCATCAAACAGTTTTTTTTTTTTTTGTTTCCTCCACATACTATAGACAGAGTATATTTGTAGTATATTTGAGTGTTGTATGTTCATGTACACTAGGAAGAGCATTCTTACCAATACACTAAGAATGCCATATAATTGGGCGACAGTATATCACATTCAAATTTTTCTGTTAGTTAAATTTTCTGAAGTAGTGTTGATTTTATTTTGCACTAAACAAATCTTCCCCTCTATTAACATAAAAATGAAAATGCAGAAGATAATGTAAATGATAATTATGAAATAAGAGGCCACACTGAAATTTTAAAAAGGGAGGATGTAATTCAAGTCACTTTTGGATAATAAGACCCCTGCTTATTATTATTATTACTTTAATTTGGTTATCTTATTTTTTTATAATTAAAAAAAATATCTTATACCTTTATTTAAACAGAAAGCAACTGAATTAAAAAAAAAACTTTTACATTATTATCCACCTTGCAATAAATGCATGGCGTTACAGACGATTTAAGAACAATGAATAGCAGTAATGTCATTTAAATAAAGTATTATATACAAAGCATGAAGTTCAAGAACTGTATTCAGGATAACATTAACTGGACATGACACCTGCTTAGTAGAATTGATCAGAGAATAGAGGTTTGGTAATCACAGTATTCACCTGCTTTATTAGCAAATGAAGCGGGTTGAGGTAACGCTAGCTATCTAATCATTTGAAATCTGGATTACCCGTATAAAACCCTTCATATATTTCTGCACAAAGAAGCATTGACTTCTGGGTTTGGATTAAAGTACGTGTGTATCATCATACAAAAAATAATTGATCCAAAATACGGGGTATTTAGAAGAAGCCCTTATCAATAATTATTATTCATCTATTAGCCTAATTTTTTTTTACGTTCATTGATGAACCGCGTGAACCGTAAAAAGGTCAGTGATCGCAAATTAAGAAATAAATAGTATGTATGTATAATCATTACAAAATTCAAAGGTTTTTCTTTTAGATTTTATGGCTCTTGATAGGAAGTTACGTCAAAAGTACTGATGAAAATACTTATAAGATAAATACCAATTAAAACATTAATAAGATGAAGTATTGATCCAAAATGCTTATATAATTCGAAAAAAAAATGAAATTGATGTTTAATTTAAAATGCTTGATTCATGATAGAAAAATAATCGATACAAAATGAACAGCGTTTTCAAGACTATCTTATCAATAATAATTATTTGTTTATATATTATTGTCATTTTTTTTACCGTTCACTGATCTGTGGCGTGAACAGCTAAAAATGACAACGATGCAAAGTAAAGGAAATAAGCTAGTATATGTAATATGAGAGTAAAATTCAATGTTTCAGATTGTAGTTGTAAAGTAAAATATTTAAAAAGTTAAGTAGAAAGGGCTGATAAAATGATAGTCAAAAGTGAATGATTATTAGGAGATATCCGATTACGATTATTAATATATTATTGTAAGAAATCCAGATGGAACAAGACAGAATAATGACACCAACATCTTTCTATTTCCATCCTAAGGTCAATGTATTGAAAGTTTTATGAACGAAATACAATGCCAAATTATTTATTAGCTTTTATTGCCTTTTATGTTTATATGACGATAAGCTTGGGAAAGTATAATCGAAACTTACCCCTCAATTCCCCCGTCCTCCCACACATACACACACAAAAAGAGAGAAAGAAACTAAATACAGTATATTTAGAAGAAAGATTTTTTTTTTTTATGATTGTTATTTATCTATGAGTTATCTCTTCTTATTGCCATTAATCAACCTCAAGAGTCATGTAAAAGTCAACCTCAGCAAGCCCCCCCCCCCAAAAAAAAAAAAAAAAAAATCATACATGTATGATAAAATAATGTGAAGAAAACAGGTACAGATTTTAAAAATAGTCATGAAATGTAACTCTTTTTTATTTTTTTTTAACAAATCTTTATATTTAGCCGAAATTTTGACGATTTGTAAGCAATTCGCACCAAGTATCCCTGTCAACGATACTCTTTGCAAAAGTTTTTCAGCATCCGTTCTTGCAATTAAATAACATTTTAACACTTACTCAACACGAAAAAAAAAAAAAAATAAAGAAAGAAAGAAACTAAAAATAGAATTTATGTTAATTTTTTGCTATATTTAAAATAGTTGTTGAAGAATTTTCTAAACACAATTTTATACATTGTAAGAAATAAATTCTTTATACATTGTAAGAAATAAATTCATCAAATAAATAAAAATAATAACAATACTATGAAATCCGGAAAAAATCTGGTAGTGGAGTTTCCTGAAATCTTGCGCGAAGTCATGAAATTTCCGTGATTACGTCAGGAAATTTCTGGTTAATTTAGCTTACAATGGAAAAGTTACGTTTCTTTTTAGTTTCGATTGAAGAATGTTAAGTGATTTGAGGGTAAATGGGTAAATTGTAATATTGCTTAAGAAATTACTGGCGATTCTTGTACTTTCAAGAAAATATAGCTTAGATTTGGGAAATTCATTTAAGTTTTAGTTTAGATTTTAGAATTATATCAATTGATGGAAAATGGTCAAAGAAACAAAAGAAAGGTACAATAATTATTAATAGAAAAATTTAGATAAATTGATCGTTTATTTTTACTGCATATGATTTCTCAAACAGTTTTTACAATACATTTTTAAAAATTACCGGATCATTAAATTTTAAGAAATTCAGTTATGTCCTTTAGTTAATAAATTTTATTTGAATATTTCTAATAAACACAAGCATATATTTTAACTTCTATTCTTGAATTTCAATTCCCATTTTTAGTACCTTCTAGAAACAATTCCAAAAATTGCAATTTGGAAAAGAAATATATACCATCTTTACTTCCACATTCACATCTCATATCTTTTCAATGAGTTCCATTTTATTTTTATGATTATTTTATATTTATTGCTCAAGATATTTTAAAAACAAGTGGGTAAGTGTGATCACAGACCGCACAGAGGGTATCGTTTAATATTTCTTTCAAAACAACCTATCCTTTAATTAATAAATCCAATTTGTTAATTTATAATTAGGGTAACATCCCCAGTAATTGGCACATTAAGAATTTGTCTTTTAACTTACTTCAATTTTCATTACCAAGAAATAAATTATTTACTTACAAATATTTTTAACCATTAGTGCCTAGCGTCCCTTTTTAGGGACGCTTCAAAAGGTGCATTCAGCACAGTTTTTGACACCGGTAAAAAATAAAAGCAATAATTATTTTATTTAAATGATGCATTTTCGTGATTAATGAACTAAACTTAAATCTTCTAAAAATAGTGGTGCCAACCAAATAAAATTTACGCAAAAGATGCTGGGCACGAATGGGTTAAATCGAATAATGCATATCTGTGTATCTATTTTGCCCACTACAAGCAAAAATTTTTGAAAAAGTATTTTTATAAAAATATATTTATAAAAAGTTGCTGTAGTCACAAATAATTGGCATCTAGAGCACCAATGTATGACACCTTGTGATCCAGTAATTGCCACATGTTTATATATAAAAAAAACTTTATATTTTGAATTGAGTTTAATCGCTTTAAATGAATTTACTGTAGATGAAGATGCCATATTTCATGTTTTTGAGAGTAAGAACTCAGCATATTAGTCTGAAATGTGAACACTTTAAAACAATACAATATATTTATATTAATACCCAGTAATTGTCATGCTGTCCCCAGTAATTGTCATATGAAGCTTTAATGGATTCCAATTACTGATAATGTTTCATATTTTCAAATAAAAACAACTGATAAACAAAATTAGTCTATAACTTTAAAAATACTGCCAAAATAAGTGGTTTAATCTCAAATCTTGCGACCCCCTGGAACTAGCAAAATTGAAGCACCATTAATTGGCATCTATCATTAATTCAGAAATCCACATATTTATGTCAAAAATACTTTTACACAATTAAAGTAACCCTTTTCAACTAAACAAAACTGTTGTCAATTAAAATTTAAAATATATTATAAATCAGATAATAATGAATTGAAAAGCATGCCTTTCTTAAGCCAGAGAAGAAGCATTTGCAACAAAATTGGCTAATTTGATACAAACCATAATTATTTCTCTTTCCTAGGCACTATTGTCATCTAGTAGTATAAATCAAAGTTATAATCTTTAAAGTAAATGAGAATATAACCGGTATATGGTCTTGCATTTTTAAAAGACTGGATATAAATCTTATTTTAGGAAATGTGTAGGATGTGCCAATCATTGGTGCATGCCAGTTACTGGAGATGTTATCCTATTAAATTCTTACACAGATGATAGAACCAATAAATTCAATTTTAAAATAATTATAAAAGGATGTTATTTATTTTATAAACTAAAAATGTATTTAAATCAAGTTCTTTAAATAAAATCTAAAATTCCAAATTTTTTGAAAATCCGAAAAAAAAAAAAAAATAGCGAGATATATGTAAAATTTTAAGTTTCGAAAAACAAAAACAAATAAATAAATAAATAAATAAATAAAATAAAATAAACGAAATTTGAAATGCTGAATCATTAATAAATCACAATTGTTTTTAAAATAGAAAGAAAATTGAATTTCAAAAAATATTATGAATGTCTGATGAATGAAACCCTAGTAATATAAACCCTTAAACTGGCAAAAAATACAAAATTTCTCTCAATCAAATCCATCTTAATATGAATATTTGATCTTCCAGCACCAGGGAGCGAACTAAGAATATTTTGTTTAATAGCGAGACGCGCTACCTCCAAGCTATAATATCTACATGCAAAACATTGAAATTAAGGTTCTCTTTTAAAATTTAAATCGCAAAATTGAACGGATGACATTGAAAAACTTAATTTAGCTAAAATAATAGGTTTTTTAGAAATTTAATGATTTGTCGTATGACACGAGATTTTCAACTATAAGTAAACAAAATTTGAAGTCTCTGACCTCTACAGATTTTGTGTACGGCCTCTGTGACGGACAAAGATGCAGAGAACTGAGACGAATAGGGTTTCATCAGATGAACGAAACACTAAAAAAGATTAACTTTTATCATACTTATTACGCTTCTATTTTAATCTAATTTTATACTAAAGCTAATAATTCCATGTATAATGTGGATTAAATACATATAGAATTTCATTTCTTGATCGCTTGAGTTGTTAAACAAGTCATTTATATTAAACAAGAAATTCGAGCGAAATTTGATTCTTTTCTCGAACAGTGGAAAAATAAAGGAAAATATAAAAGCAATCCATCAAGTAATAAAAACAGTCCATTTTCTTTCTTTTTGAGGCAAATTGTATGTGCATGAGATAAAGTGATCAAAACATTGAGGAAATTTGTGCATTTTGAGATCCCTGTACTCAAATTCAAAAATCGATTATTTGTTTTGTTGTTGCTAGTTTTCATGACGAGAAGCATATATACATGTAGTATATGCTTCATTGATATGTGATACATTGATATATTGATATGTGATATACATGTTATATATTGATCCCGGTGCTAACGAATTTTAGGCATTTAAGATTAAAGCATCAGTAAGTTAACTTAGTTGTTTTATAGTTCGAAAAACTGTAAATATGGAAACTTTTATTCCATCTGTAATCATCCAGAGTTTTATCATTAAAAATACTGTGCCTTTTTCTAAATCTTTATTAAATTTTTATGATTTTTTTCTTGTAATGTACAGTACTACAATGCATTTACATATTTTATTGTAATATGCTATACAATTTATTGCTTGAAACATGTAAGTATAAGAGATAACGTGGGATGTAAGAAATAATTAATCGTATATTTAATGTTTCATATTCTAAAATTCTATTCGGTTTTGCACGAACGAAAAACGAATTGTGTTCAAAGAACTGAGGTCCACTGTATTTCATACTTTCACAGACGTTAAATGTATTAGCAATTAAAAATTACAAGTAATATGAATAATTATTTTTACTGTGTTTCAGCAAACATAAAATAATTTTTTTTTAATATAAGTTGTTACAATCGTATACGAAGAAATAAATTACAGTGCAATATATATATATATATATTTTTTTTTTTCAGTGACAATAAAAAAGAAATAATGACTTCTACAAGAAGGTAATTAGCTTTTAACAAAAAATAAAAACTTTTAAAGTAGTTAATTAAAATATTTCGCCATTACAAAATAATTAGAATCGTTTAAAGATGAAAAAAATGAAGAAGATGATTATTTTTCAATATTTTAAAAATTAATAATAATTAAGAACTTATTATTTTAGACAAAAAAAAAAAAATGTTTAACAATCAAAATAGTCAATAAACATTAAAAAGTTAATTAATGTTAAAGTTTATTTTCGAAATACTTAATAAAGTATAGCAATTTAAATTATTTCACTTTGCCCTTTTAAAAACAAGTATTTTTGCACCTTGCAGGAAGGAGGGGAATCTTGTACAATTTGAGGATTTAAAAAAAAATTATATTTTTGTTTTGATCTATATTTATAAAGTAAGACCTGAGAAGAAACTTAATTTTGCTTTGATTTATATTGTTAAAAGTTTTGTACTGGGTTCATCCAACTTTTAGTACTGCAGTAGATGCAATCATAAGATAGCAAATTCTTGTTCCAATATTTTGCTTTAAATTTCCAAATTTTGGAACGAGATTTCACTATTTTATCATTGCAGCCACTGCAGCACTAAAAATTGCCAAACACAGTGCAAAAAATTTAACAATATATATAAAAACAAACACCTAAGCTAAACGTAAGAAGCATTTTCAAACAAATTGACTTCGAATCCTCCCCCTACAACGGAAGTTATTACAAATACAATAATATACATAATTTCTGATATCAGCATCCTTTTTCTATACATATACAATACCTTCAACAATAGATGAAGTAGCGTACGAAAATTTTGAGCTGGCTTTTGACATATTACAGTAGCATTTCGTTAAAACACGTTATTTGATTAAAAATTCTCCAGTTAATTAAAATTTAATATAATAAGTATAAAAAATAATCTTAGAGATAGCAGTATGAAAGTTTCGTATGGAATCATTGGTAATACAAATGTATTCCTCATATTTATGTTTATGTTTGTTTCCTAAATTATGACTTAGAGGCTGATTTTTTTTAATTATATTTTAAGAAAGTGTGTATCTCTCTAACGTCTATAAGTAACTTAGTATAAAAGTTTCGCAAATGCTAACATACCATCAGCCTAAAAGTTTCTTTGTGATCCATGTATAAAAAGAGTTCAAAAGTTAATAATGTTTCAATTATTTGTATATGTATGTATATATACACATTTGGATTTAAAATGTACATTTTTTAAAGTTTTTACGTTAAAAAAACTCTATTTCGAAATGTTTACTTCTATAAATACAATAGGAAATACAGTTAAAGTAATAAACGCTTAATCTAAAATTTGGATGATAATTCGATTCAAAATTTACTTAAATAAAAAAAAAAGAAAAGAATCTTAGTAGAAAAAAAATATAATTTGTATTAAAGCTAAAAATATGTTTAGCGTGTATATTATATCGTTACTTTGAAAAACAAATGAAAAGAATCTTGATAGAAAAAAAAACTTAGTATTAAAACTAAAAATACATTTAGTTATATTTAGTTATAGTTTAGTTTTAGAAAAATATATTTAGCGTGCATATTATATCATTACTTAGAAAAACAAAGAGGGAAAGGAAGAAACAAACATTGTCAATTCGTTGGATTCGTTATTACTTTTTCCTTTATTATTTCTATTCACATGAAAATTTTTGATAACTCTAATTTTTAAATCCGAACAGATAAAGATGCTGATCAGTTAGTATTAACACAAATCTATTATTAACATACAGTCTGACTTTTCTTATACCTTTGCCAACAGATAATTTCAAAACTGTTAGTTTCAGAGAAATTGTTCTAGTTGCAGTAAACTTTTAAATGTTGTTCTACATCGTACGAAAATTAGCAATTAAAAAAATACCAAAAAATACTTTTTTTTTGTATTTTTAAACGATATAAGTTACAGTTAGAACTTATTTTAACTTTCTAAACTGTATAAGCTACATTTAAAAAAACTTTCGCCGTACCCTTTCTCTCACATCTCTCTCTCATACATAGATTTTCGTAGGACTAAAAATTTCCCAGTTATCGTCACATTGAATTTTATAAATTTTCATGAATTTCTGTTATTTAAACAAACTGCGTTTCTGTCAGAAAATGCCAAAAAATCACCAAATTCGAAATATATTAAACTCGCTAAATTTTCATCGTAGAAAAATGGAATTTTTACTGTTTGTTTCTTAGAGAAAGGAGAAAGTATTCTAAATATAACATTTAAGACCCAGAGACTCTATAAAAATTTATTTTAATTTCGGAACTTTTCAAAAAATAGCTATTTTGACGTAAGTTGACCTTTTTTTTATGATAAAGAACACCACTTGAAACATTTTTGCATTTAAGACCTATATTAGAAAATCAACAGCTTAGAACAATTTCTTGTTCAACAATAAGAATTGACACCCTGTATATAAATGCATTATACGTATTTACACATGAAATGCATAAAAATAAACCGAATAAGAAAACTGACAATCTAAGAACAAAGAATACAATATAATAGAGCCATATTCCTCGAGAGAGATAACATGAAATAGCAAAGAGGATTCTAACCCCGTCTATCTTTCAATAATACAAGGCAAAAGGCGATGAAATCGTTTAAGGAACTGAATTTCTGTTTTTGTTTTACCCATGCAAGTCCGGTTTATATTCTCTTCAGGCCGCGCCGAATTTAATGTCATCTAAAAATGTAGCGAAACGGAGCCCTCCTAATTGTATCAAATTTCTATTGTGGTGTGTTCTAATCCATTATTATTGCGTTATCATTTTACATCTATCAAAGAATCGGTCAGGGCCGTAGAACGAAGCCTCGTCTGATTGTACGAATGTCTACGGCTGGCCTATTTGAACGGATGATACAGATTTCATGGTTTACGAAACAACTTTATGAATAACAAGGTGAAATCAACCTTCAAGATCTGCAAATGAGATGAAAACTTTTAAAGGGGTTATTAATATCTGAATATTACATTCGATTAGAAACTTTTAACTACAAAAATCTAGTGCACTGCATAAGTCTGAGTAACAATGTAATTGTGATTCGGAGACTTTTACACGGTCTATTATTAAAGCATGAAGTTATTAGTTTGTGAGATTTGCAAATACTCTATTTAAAGAATGAATCAATATCTAAAAAATATAACAAACGAACAGTTCACTCAAAATGCTACAGTTATTACTGGTGTAACAAATGATTAAATATAAAAGCAATCTAGTAAAACGCCTTAGCACGTACTGCACGATTAGTATTTGTGTGTATACATTTAAGATGAGTCATGATTGCATTTCTGATTTTAGCACACCCCTTATTTGCAGTGGCGGAGAAAATATCTACCACTTGTGCAAAAATTAAAAAGGGTGCAAATACTGTGTTTTATTTTTATTTTTTATGTAAAGATTATACTGTTTCAGTAAAATAAATTTGTAGGGTTAATTTCCGCAAAAAAGTTCAATGAAACAGTTATTTTCTCTGAATAAGTTCTGAAAGTGAACAATTAAAAATTTAATTAAAACATAAAGCAAAGTAATTGACACACAAATGCAGCCGTTGATAATAAATTTTACGTAATTGTAGCCATGTTACATGCTTATTGATGGGATTACATTCAAAAAGATCTCTCCAGTATTTTATAGGCCCTCCGCTAGCAGCAATAAACAGTTTGGTATGTAAATATGTACTTTTGAATGTAATCGGGCCAAATTCATGATATTAAATCCTAATAATGCTTTTAAGCATTTTAATTTCAGTGCCTGGCTTCTTTGCAGCAATTTTAATACCTATTATATACTAACAGTTTCGAGAGAATTATGATCAGTATTATATTCTGGCCTATCCAGGGCCGTAGCTAAGGGGGCGCTATGAGCGGCTGGGCCCCCCTACAATATTTTGAACCCCTCCCCCACCCCCCTGGAAAAGATTCCAGAGTAAATAAATAAATTTCTGTTCTGAAAATTCAAATGAAATTCGATTCAAAAATCTAATTCAGTTTTAAAACCCCTTTACACTTTTGCAGAGCTATTAATTGTATCTAAAATAAGTGTTTCAACACTCTCTCATCCTATTTACACATATGAAGCTAACATGATCTTCAATTTTACACCAGTTATACACTCAAAATTTTCATCAAATATTTTTCTTAGCATAGAATGGAGTTATTACAACAGTTTAATAAGAAACATAGTACCTACAATGTGAATATGCACTAATTTATCTTTCTGCGTCGAGAGATAGAAACAAATATGAGCCACCCCCCCTACATTCACTTGAGCCCCCTACCCCCTATTGTTCGCTTTTAGCTACGGTCCTGGGCTTATCTAATACCAGATTTTTTTTTTCAGATAAGTCTGCTCCTAAAGTGGGAAAAATTAATTTTGAGATATATGATATGTTTTAGTGATATGAAACTTACAAATGACACAATAAAATCTACATAAATAAGATTTTATTTACTGATTTCGCCGCATGAAAACATGACGACTCTTGTTTAAAAATGCATTTTGTTTAAACTTTCAAATTATCCTGAATAACTGGATTTAAATACTCATTTAAGAAGTCAGTATAAAGTGATGCATTCACAATACCAGCAATAAATTTCAGTCGTTCAACCCCTTTGTTAGATATGCCTCTCCAGAAATTTGTCACCTCCTGAATGTAGTAGTTGGCGATATGTATTCTGGTTTATATGATTTACTTTTTCGTCTCTTAAAATACCATTTACCGCATCGGATTCGTGGAGATTGAACTTCGATTCATCCGAAAAATTACCCAGTCCTATTAAGCACTTATTCATGATATATGTATTTTTGCCCAAGGAAGTGGCTTCTACATAATTTTTTTTTGTAAGAAAAGGCTTTTTCTAAGAGCTATAGACATGCAGGCTCAATACCTGTACATATACACTGGTGTGCAAAACTTAAGGACGAAGCAAATACATTAGCATAAAAGCCAAATAAGGCAACAGAATGGATTGTTTAAATAGTTTTAATAGCTTGTCCCATATTTTTACACCTTGGGGATCTTATAGTATGATTTTTGTCAATGTGGAAAATTTCTGTATTACGATATATTTAAAAATTTTTTTTTTAATTTTTGCACACTAGGTATTTTGCAACATATAGGCATTCTGGATTCTAACTTTTAAATCAGGAGTATTGACATGACGATTACGAAGAGAAATCCGTTCCAGATATTGTTCTTCAATCATTGTAGTTATTATACGATTATAGAATAAGATTATTTTACTTTATAATAAATACCGGGTGTTCAGTAAATAACTGACCCATTTTGAACTTAAACAACAAATAAACGGTTTGAGATAATAATGCGCGGTTTGTGGTATTGTTATTAGAAAATCAATAAATTTTTAAATATGTACTTTGTTAATATAGTTCAAATTTCGGGAAAAAAATATCGCGCTGGCGGGAACAGGCTGTTTGAATACAGACATGACTCTAATTTTCATAAATATGAGATTTTCGGCTGAATCTGAATCTATATGTTGTCGAATCTGAATCTATATGTTGAATCGACTCTCGAATCAGCTTGGGTACGTTGGTTGGAAAGTGATTTAAAATAATATTTGTGATTGAACCATCTGTATTACATTTCCCCTCCTCAGTCTTGAGTCTGAGATATTATTTTAAATATTATTATATTACATTAACAAAGCGCATATTTTAAAATTTATTTATATTCTAATAACAATACAGCAAGCCGCGCATTTTTATCTCAAACAGTATTTTTGTTATTTACATTCAAAATGGGTCAGTCATTTACTGGACACCCGGTATATATATATATATATATATATATATATATATATATATATATATATATATATATATATATATATATATATATATATATATTGTCTTGATAGTTAGCATCTTTTGCCCTAAACCAACCTTTCTCTCGACATCACCAGTTTCACGTTTCAATTTAATTACTTTCGCAATAGACTGTGGACATACTTTTTTTTCTTTTTGTCGATCACGCATGTCGAAAACCCCTCATTAGCTAAAGCAACAAACACCCTTTTTTTCATCAGATTCAATGTATAGAAGCATTCTTACACCACATAAAAAATCATAGCAGTTGACCGTTTTACTCTTTTGTCATCTTGTTTATGAAAATAAAATTATGCAATACGTCATGGTCATAATTGCTGTATGGTGCATTGGCGGCATGTAATTATGTTATATCTTGCTTTGAAGAGAATAAATTAATTCTAGGCAAACAATTACAAACAGCATTACAAACGGCATGTTTTTCTAGATGCATTTTTTGTCTGCCATTGTATTAATAGTTAGTAATAAAATCTAAGAATTCTGCACACATAGAACCTTTGTTAAAAAGATCGAATGGATATTAAAAAAACGTAAAGTACCAAATCTGACAATGTAAGATTTGTATCGTTGTAAGGTACGTTGTACTATTCGTTCGTTAATAACCCAACTATATAAAAAAATAAAATAAGGTTTATTTTCTAAATTTTTAGTAGATTTTTTTTTTGGCTGTGCAAAACGCCCTTTAACACATAAGGTATCCGAATACCTTTAAAACGTAATTTTCAATCAAAATATCGATTTTTCATTTATGCAATAATATTAAAATAGACTCTTTTTTCAGCCGAATTCTGCTTAAATTGTATCTGTATCTTAATTATAACCAAAGTTACAGCCGTTTATAGTTACAGCTATTACAACTGTTGAATTGTGTTTTAGATTTTTACTACACTCAAAACACCCTAAAACAGAAAATTATTTGTGAAATGCCACGAAATTTTCTGTACTTCATTTACAAATGTCTTTTGAGGGAATAGGCTACCCTCATGATAATATATTAAATGGTTTTATATTTATAATGGTATAAATGACAAACTTGAGGCAAATTTTTTCATTACATTAGTACTTTAACTGTCATATCATCTGAGATAGAGATGCGATTACAATGTGTATAGTCTAAGTCCTAGAGAAAGTTATTCTGTTTATTATGCAATTTATAAAATGTGAATACATTGTTTTTGAGTCATCACGTTTTGCGGAAATATTAATTTTCGACGTAATTTTGACTATTTTTCTGTTACAAAAAATTATTTCTGGGTAATTGTTAAAATATTTTTGTTTTTTTTCAAAGTTTTAAAATAAATGTTATTATAAAAAATGCATAGCTCAAAATGGATAATTAAAAAATTTCAAAAATTCATTTCCGAAGGTGTGCGGATACCTTAAAAGCCATGTGTTGCCTTTCGAAAACATACCAAATTTAATCTTTTAAAATGCAATTAAAATGATATTGAGGCCCTAATGCCTAATGTAGAGCTGCACGGGCCCGGGCTTGGCCCGTGGCCCGTACCCGGCCCGGCGGAATCGTTTCGAATTTTATAACGGGTCGGGCCGGCAAAAAAATTGAACGGGCCAGACGAGCCGGGGCGGGCCGATAAAAAAAATTTTCGGGCCTGCCGGCCCGTTCTGAAGATTTCAGAAGAAACGATAAAATATGAGCTATTTTCAACGAAAATGGTTTTAACGAGAATAAGCATAAATGTGGCCACACTAGATTGACAGCATCAATATAAAAATGCACAGTGTATCGGCATCGGAGATTTACATTATGTGTAACCCGTTTTAATATATTTTTTAGCTGACTCATGCCGGTTCGAGATCACGCTTGCATTATTTTTCTACATATAGACTGGCCGGACCGGTACTAGACTTAATTATTGGCAGAAAACATGATTTGTAAAATTATTAACAGCGATAAAGAACTTATGTTAGCTTAGTCTTCGGATATATACTTCTTGATGATTTTTAAATTAATTTCTCAATAATGCGAAAGTTTGACACATTTTCTGATTAATTTTAAATTTTAAAAGTATAAAAGTGATAAGTCTAACTATTGAAGGGATTTAGAATCGAATAGCGTTTTTCATTTTTGGTAAATAAAATACTTGTATAACCTTGTTGAGATATAATATTTTCTCAAATGGTGGCAGGTTTTTCTCCCTTTCCTTGCTATTACTTCCGGAAATTCTATTCAAAACGCTAATTATGGCAGTATTTTATTTGTTTGCAGTATTCTTAAATTGCTTGTATCAAAAAATGGATAACGCCATTCGGTTATATAGTTTCTGAATAAAGATATCTGCTAATCTTATGCGTTTCTGAGAAAAAAATTAATTTAGAAATGTATCAGAAAGGAGCTTCTTTGAATTTAAAAATGAATTTGGATTTGAAATCTATAATAAAATGATATAGAAATATATTTATAAATCTTCTTTTATTAAACAGCGTCAAAATTAACGATGTTTTTAGCTTTCTTTCTTTTTTCTTTTATTCTAAGCCACATTAATTTTTTAATGAATCTTTATTCGAATATTGAAAGCCTAAGAATCTAAGTAATAATATTGTTAATGTGTATTTGCTGTAAAATATACTGTAAAATCATTCCATAGATATGTATGCAGTATTCTTTAAAGAAATCTTAGTTATATGATAAAAATCTGAATTTTTTAGAAATCGTAGAAATTGTAACGGGCCAAAACGGACCGGGCCGGGCCGGGCCTGTTTTCGCTGATTTTTGTACGGGCCGGGCCTAAAATATAAAAATTTAAACGGGCCGGGCCCGGACCGAACTTTTGAGTTTTACAACGGGCCGGGCCGAAATAACTTTCCTACGGTCCGGGCCGGGCCCGGGCCTGGAAATTCCGGCCCGTGCAGACCTCTAGCCTAATGTTGCCAATAAAATACATATTAAAATTAATATTAAATTAATTTTCAACATATAGATGGTTTTATACATATTTCATTTAAGACTATGGTTCTTGAAAAAAAAAATCTCTACTCAACACAACACAAAACTTTTTGACTCATTTCTAAGCATAAAAGCATGATACTTGAAGGAATGATTATTGAATTGATTTTTTAATCGTACCATTTTTAGCAATTTCTGGGATTTGAAATACCTTTTGAGATTATAAACGAATATTGTCTGAGGATAGCAATTTTTCCCTCGAGTTCTCACCAGACGAAATATTTCAAAATTCGAAATTCGACAGAATTTCTGTATTATGTATTTGGTTACCTTATGTATAAATATTATGTTTTCACTGAAGCGTAGAAAAAACTGTTTGATTACTTAATTTCTTAATATGTACATGTGCCAATTTAATTATGTTCGAGAATAAAAATGAATTTAACAAATTGGAAATTGCGCGTCAAACGTAGCAAATGAGGTGCGTTCGTGAATTAAGGAAGTTTTAAAAATATTCAGATCTTGGTGTAATAGTATACAGTACTTCGGCTGCAGTAGAGTATCCGAAATCTTTTGTGTATCCCTGTAAATACTATTTGCTTCTATTATGGCAGTAACTTGTAGTAAACCTCAGCAGCGTATATCAATTTCATAAAATGTGAAAAAGTTTAATATTATTAAAACGCTTCCTAAATATGCTTTCCCTGATGCCTTTATATAATGGAATACTTTGTGTAGCTTTGTAAATTAATGATAAATATCCATTGCATTACAAATTGTACAGAATATAAATTTTAGTGTATACTTCATAGATGCATATAAATTTTATTATGTTCGAAAGAGTGTAACACCATCAAAATGCACTTGAAACTATTTTTTTCCATTGGCCGTAATGTAACGGAGTACTTTTGATTGTCCCTGTAATTAAACTATGCATCTGATTTTCATAAAATTTCAAATGACTCGACAAAATTATACAAAAATTATGTATTTTAAATTTCAAATGATTCGGTTGGGTATCTTTTGCTCTGTTTATGCGGAATGACGGACGGACGGACAGTCGACGGGTTGAACGACGACTGTAGTGCTTTTTTATTAACATAATTAAGAACGCATCTAAAAATATGATAAAAAGGAATTATTTTTCATTTGAGAAAAGCCTTAAGTTGAAAATGTAATAATTTCAATCTATATTTATACGTAGAATTTAGCTATAACATTTCCTGCTATTGTATTATGAAAATATTTCTTTATCTGAAAGCTAAGAAATTAATATTTTTATAAATATATAGTATTAGAAGGAGGAAATTACTATAAAACAATGAAATCTTTCACGGTCAAGTGTAGTTTTTGAAATTCAGATTTGCCATGTCATATGATTATAGCACTATAACAATGACATCTATGATATGAAATAACATGTAATATCAACAATGAATTTCCATTTGACCGCTTCCCTTACCATTTTTTTAAGAAAAAATTCCAAAAGGGATTTTTTCTTATTTTTAATTGTTTTGTTCTACCTCGCATCTTTTTCTCAAAACAAAAATTTTTGATGTGCAGTTTACCAGCATTCTTAAGAGAAATATAAAACAAAATTCATTTTTTTAATAGTGGTACGAGTAGAATAGAAAAATAGTCACCTGTAACAGTCCGGTACGGCGAGTTATCTTGGGATAATAATTATTTGCATTATATATGTACCCAAGATAACTCGAGATAATAAGGGAAACGGTTAAAAATAAAATTTATCGTTTAATGAAGCTATGACATAGCAAGGGTCGAACAATGGGAAAAATACTACATTTCATAATGATTTAATATAAGCACAATATTTAAAGGCTGCAAGGTTTGAGTTATACTTAGAAAAGAAAAAAATACTATTAATGTTTACAAGTGTTCTTAGTAAAAAGTTATCAATTTTAGAACATGCTTGAACCTTTTTTTTTAAACATAGTAAGATATTAAGTTTACAGCTTCTTACTATAATATCTCATTTTTTACGAGCGAGCATTAAAAAAAAAGGGTCGAAGATAAGATTTTTTTTTAAAAAAAAAGCAATCAAGATTAAATAATAATTATCCAATCAATAGTGAACAACCAGGCTTTGTGAGGGTTATCTATACGTTTTGTAACCAGCGCCATGGGTTGAATTTTTTAAACAGTGACAGTAAATCAATTGTAAATAATTAATCTGTCAACAGAAAAACACGCATCTTAATGAGAAGTCGTTTTTAATGTAGAGTAACACATGATTGTGGACATCGTGAGTTGATAAGATAGGGGTATCTTTACGATAAGCTTATATATAATGTATTAAATGATCTAGATAGATATATTGATACATAGATAGGAATATATTCAATAGTTCTTTTATAAAATGATTCAAAAGTCAGGGTTCAAGTCGGCTACAGCCGAAAGCGATGAAATAGTAGCTATTTCACCATTAATTGATAAGGACTTTTGTTTTGATGGTTCGAGAAAAAGCGAAACTAAAGCTAAAATGAAAATTTACAGTAAAACTGGCTGAATAGAAATGATAAGTGAATAAAAGCAATATTTCAAGACAAAAAACCAATTGTTTTTAAGATATATAATACTGTTCTCAGGGGTGCTAATCACTCAGCGGCTGAATTTTCCTTGTTAGTGTTAAATCTATGGGCGTTTGATGCATTTTTATATTCAAAATATCTCCTCGGGAAATTAATATTTTTAACTTCTTATTTTCAGCATTCTCTTCTTAAAGAATGTTTCTTTTTTCCTTAGTTTAAAAAAATATTTCTAAAATCTATGCATAATTTTATGTGAAGAATACAAATTTACTAACATAAAATATTAATTTGAGCATAAATTTAAGAAATATTTTGACAACTCGGAAAAAAAGTGACATCCTCAAGAGACCACTTAAAAGGAAATTAAAAATATTAGATCCCTGAGGAGATATTTTGAATATAAGAATGCATCAAACGCCCAAAGACTTAACCTTACGGAGGGGAATTCGGCCACTGAAGGACTAGAACCTTAAGGAGACATGGTACCATGGAATTCGTCAAAATATCGATTTTCTTTTTTTAGTATTAACTGAAAGCATCTTTAATTGGGGATATTTTGACCCCTCATTTTTATCTATACGACAATTTTATAGCGAGATATTGTCAATATCGTTAATAGATCCAGCGCAATTACTCATACACATGAAAACTTTAAACTGACTTTTCTCCATGCTCATATTTTTATATCTTGCTTGTTTGATAAATACTAAGGCTTTTTTTCTAATTTAGATAGAATTTGGATTTTTTTTTCTTATTTTCCATGATGTATTGAATATTTTTTTGCATCGGTTCAACATTCAAGTTTATAGTTATTTTTAAAAAAATATTTAAATTGAGAGTTTGTTGAATTTCTTTCTTTTTTTTAATATACACGAGAGAAAAAAATCATATTAAATGTAAAATCCTACACATCTAAAAATTTCTGCACAGTTTTGTGTTGTATAGTCTAATAAATGTGAAAAAAAAATCGAAGTAAAAATATACATAGTAGTAGAAAATTTTAAAAAGTTAAATTAAAAAAATAAATAAAGTTTTAGTAAAATAGACGGTTCAGCAAGATTTTTTAAAAACTTTTATTTAATTTTTAGCATTAAGTATTGTTCCATCATGCATATTAAAGTATTCAAATTGAAGAGATGGTTTCAAAAATACTGTGCCCCCTTAAGATCTTTGTTTTTGTTTTTTAGTTCCATAACATGACGAAAAGATTGGCATCACAGCTTACACTCACAAAATTGCAAAGATATTAGTCACAAATATTTGACCACCCCAAAATTTCTCCTATAAATACAAACCTTTTAACAAAATATTCTTATCTTGTTTATGAAATCTTGTAATTTAGTTTAGTTTAGAATTAGATTAAGAGTTAACTTTCTCACTACTTTGAATGCCTTTGATGCTTTTTTTAATTTCTTTTCAGTTTTTTCTTAAAAAGGCTAGAAAATATTACTACTTGGAAATGCTGGTGACAAAAATGTTAGTGTTATTAACCCAAGTGAAGTATACCATAATTAATGTAGAATACCTCATTTTATAAAACATGAGAAATTTTTCTTCAGGATATCTTAACATTTAACTGATGTTATTAGTGTCACAGACCGCTGCTTTTTTTTTCTATTTTTATAGTTTTACTTGTAACTTTCAGTTTAACTATACAACACTACCGAATTCTTGTTTTGCTTTGAACTTTAGTACTATCACCAAATACTTTTGAAAAGGTGAATTTTAATTATAACAATCCTGTACAAAAAGTTTAGTACAAAAACAACTACACTATATGGCCATTGATTATTGGACACTTGCTATTTTAGACATTTTGTTAAATATCTAGAAAAATACATGAGGAATCATCTCGAAACTCTTAGTGTATAAATATAATAGTATAAGTCATACATCTCCGTGAAGATTTTTTCCCGAAACTCCATAGGGGACCGTCAACAAATTAAAAAAGAATGAATATCTTTTGAATAACCCTGACAAAACTAATGTATCAAAAGCTCTCAAACTCTAGATTATCATTGAATGCCTTATTGCAATATGCCTTGTGCATTTTTATGCAAATAGCATGCATACTCGCAGAGTAATTAAGGTTTTTTTTAAAACGGTCCCAAATTTTTCCAAGTTTTTCCCTCATAATTTTCAGAGTTCTTAATATAAAATATTTTTTTCAGAAAATATGACAAACAACATTGCACACAGTACCCTGTAATCAGAATTAAAAAATAATGAAAATTGTATACAAAATGAGTTGGTTTACTAAATAATTTTTTACTGCGCATGCTCATTTGTCATACAATTTTTATTATTTTTTAATTCTGATGACAGGGTATTGTGTACAATGATGTTTGTCATTTTTTCAAAAAATAACATTATTTTATATTAAGAACTCTGCAAATTATAAGCAAAAAACTTAGGACTGTTTTTATAAAAACCTTAATTTCTCTGCGAGTATACATGCTATCCTTGTAAAAATTAACACAATACATTACAATAAGCCACTTAATCATAATGTGCAGTTTGAACGCTTTTGCTACATTAGTTTTGACAGGGTTATCCAAAAGATCTTCGTTCTTTTTCAATTTGTTGACGGTCCCTTGCTCGATTTCGGAGAAAACTCTTCGCGAAAGTATGTGAGGCGTACTATTTTGTTTACACACCTGGAGTTTCAGCACATTCCGATTCATATTTCTTTCATTACTTAAAAATAATTACTTAATTACCAATTATGCTTAACTTTTGGACACCAGTGTAGAATACACAATACGGGATGTACTACTACATTTGGATAAAATCCCTCATTTTTTTATTCATTTTGAAAACAACGGATTTTGTCATTTTTCTACAGGCGATTACTTTCAGAATTTTCAAGCTATGATTTTGAGACTTTCACAAAAGTTGCTCTGTGCATTTAGCTAACATAATATGCAAATGAAATTTTGATATCTTTGACGCATGTGCAGTAAAAAATTACTTAGTAAACCTACTCATTTTTCATACAATTTTTATTATTTTTTTATTCTGGTTACAGGGTACTGTGTGCAATGTTGTTTGTCATATTTTCTGAAAAAAATATTATTTTATATTAAGAACTCTGAAAATTATAAGGGAAAAACTTGGAAAAATTTGGGACCATTTAAAAAAAAAAAACTTAATTACTCTGCGAGTATGCATGCTATTTGCATAAAAATGAACACAGTGTATTACAATAAGGCATTCAATCATAATCTAGAGTTTGCGCGCTTTTGCTACATTAGTTTTGACAGGGTTATTCATAAGATATTCATTCTTTTTTAATTTGTTGACGGTCCTCTATGGAGTTTCAGTAAAAAATCTTCACGAAGATGTATGACGTATACTATTATATTTATACACTAAAAGTTTCGAGATGATTTCTCATGTATTTTTCTAGATATTTAGTAAAATGTCTAAAATCGCAAGTGTCCAATAATCAATGGCCAAATAGTGTATGAGTAAATCGCTCCTTTTATTGAACTTTCGATAGAGCGGTTTCCCAGACAGCTTGAAAGTAGTTATGTGACAATTTCTATCACACCAGTTAAAGGTTAATCCAATTTATCGAGGTTTTTAAACTGCATCAATTTTGTAAAAAATTGGAACAATTTACTGATTTAAAGGAGAATAGAAAATAACTTTTTTTTCTAGCTATTTTGTCTATCTCTGAAAAGGAGGTGGGTAATGAGCAGGGATTACAATCCCGAGACTAATTTCCGATCCCGGGATTTCGGGATTATTTAGATTTAATCCTGGGATTACGAAAATTAGAATTTCTCTAATATAACCAATTTTTACAATAGCTAAATCTCACAATATTGTAAAAAAATAATTAAAGCAAAAATACAGCCTAACTTATGAACATATACCAAATTCAAAATTTATTACTTTAATAATAAAAAAGTATAGGATAAATTACAAGAATTGGAAATTAAAACAAATATGTTGTTAATGTTTGACAATGTAAGAAAAAAAAATGTTTGTTTTATTTTCCAAATAATTTCTTTCATTTGATGTTAAAAAAGTCTTTGAATGGGTAAATGTTTACAATATGAAGAGATAAATAATATCACTAATTAAATTTTGAATTATTCTCATAACCAAATAGTTAAAGATTA
Source organism: Maratus speculifer (assembly GCA_964019185.1). Classification (NCBI taxonomy): domain Eukaryota; kingdom Metazoa; phylum Arthropoda; class Arachnida; order Araneae; family Salticidae; genus Maratus; species Maratus speculifer. The sequence goes on from OZ025299.1 coordinate 194,871,259, forward strand.
AAAATTTAGGATATCGAAAACACAAGATTTTCCCCTACATAATGCTTTTTATTTTGCTTGCAAAAATAAAAAATAAAAGTACTTAACACATGCACACACATAACAATAAAAAATTAAATAGATGCATTATTTAAATTTCTAATTATATGAGATCGTTGTTAAAATTTGAAAACGTTGCATAACATAAAAAATTATTGCTTACCAAGATAAAAAAGAAGATTAGTTTCAATAGCTCAGTGTTTTTAAAAATTAATCGGTTTTCCTTTGAAAATATGATCTAAGAAATATCAAAACATCTAAAGTATCCTCCTCAAGTTGACTTCTAAGTAGAGGTCTGCACGGGCCGGGTTCGGGCCGATTTTCATTAACGGCATTCGGGCCGGGCCGGGATCGGGCCTTGCTTCTGAACACTCGGGCCGGGCCGGACGGGCCTAGTCACTAATCTTTTCGGGCCGGGCTCGGGCCTTAATTTTTTTTTCCTGCAGTATCGGGCCGGGCCGAGTCCGGCCCGATACTCCAGGAAAAGTCCAGTCCAATTTTTTCCGTACGAAGCCGAGACTAATTTTATTCTTCCTAGTCTTCATGGACCTAAATAATCAGTTCCTATTGAATCTTCTCGTATGAAAATCCTTTTCTCGACGTGGAAAAGTCTGTCCATACATCAATAAAGTTTGGCTTGGTCCAAAATTTTCTGCAAAATAGACATATACTTTTAAGTCGTCATTTTTCTACAATTAAACATTAGAATTTTTTCTTTTTAAAGAATCGTAGATCACTAGGCGTCTTAAAATAGAATTAAACACATAAAAAAAAGAAAGAAAAAGAAAAGCATGATTATGACGGAATTTTCATTGAAACTGAAAACTGCAAATTTCTTTTAAGCTGTTCATTCATGCAAAATGAATACAACAATACGCGAAAAATATATATATATTAAACATTTACATCTGCTAAGAAGGAAACGTATTTTCTTTTTCAGTGTCTTAGAAGATTTTACTTTTACCATATACCATTTTTTAGATTTTTTTTTTATGTATTAATAATACTAATGATAACTGAAACATTTACATACAACAAACAAAGGTTCATTAAAAGAGTAAATATCGCAGCCTATGGCATTTCTGCATAAATAGAGATTATAAACATGGAAAAAAAAATAAAAGACTACTAAAAAATAAAAGACTACAAAAAATAAAAGACCTTTTTTTTGGTCTGAACTCTTCCGTTAGAGTAAAGATCAATGTTCTGTGGAAATTCACCCGAGCCGGGCCGGGTTCGGGCCGAAATTTTAACTCTCGGGCCGGGCCGGGTCGGGCCAATATTTTTTTCGTTCGGACCGGGCCGGGCCAATATGTCTTTGGTTCGGGCCGGGCCCGGGCCAAAATTTTAACTTTCGGGCCGGGCTCGGGCCTGGAAATTTCGGCCCGTGCAGACCTCTGCTTCCAAGTTTGTTTGCAATAAATTCTGCTGTTAAAAATGCTCATTCTATTCTACACTCGCGGGAGCAACTGTCAGCAAATATTGATAAGCTAAATGATGACTGTATACTCCTTCGTTTTCAAAAAGAGACATCTCATTTCTAATTTGTTTTATAAATCCTTTTGTTTTTGTGTTTCAGGCTCGACAGTTAGCATGCTTTTTTCTATTTCTAGTAATTTTTCCTTATATGTTCGGTTATCCGTTTGCCGTTTCGCAGTGGGCTCAATATGCGGTATTTCTGTATCTTCAGAATTGTCATTGCCAACACTCTTTACCCTTCCAATTATTGCTTTCACTTGCTTCTTAATAACAGTTTTGTTAGGAATAGAAAACATACTACTAGTTTCTGCACTCAGGTCATCTCGTTTAGGATTATGCAAGTAATTTAAAACACCTGATAATTCCATACGTCGTCCTTCTCTAATGTGTAGTTTTACCGCGTCTGCCATTTTGTAAGCAAATTTTGATTTTGTCTCCAATAATTCGTTTAAAAGAATTTTTAAGGTTGCGTCTGCGGTTAACAAATTAGAACCCTTACAACAGTTTCTACTACTTCTACTGTAATTTGTATCGGTTTGTGGACTTCAACAATTTCGTTTATAAGTAGAAAATCGGAATCGTCAGTTTATATCTCATACTCTAAATCGATTAAAGCTAGTTGTATGCTATTTTTCAAGAAATAAAATCGTTCAAGCATAATTACTAGGCTATTCCATCTAGTCTTGCAATCTAAAAGAATGGAAAGTTCCTTCTCTTTTTCAGATTTAACATACTTAGATAGAATTTCATTCCTTGTTGCAGATCGTTTAAAATAAATTACTAATTAGATTAATTTTTAAACACGATTATTCAATCGGTAAATTAATTATAACAGATGTAATTTTTCCATTTGTCATTTTTGGGTGAAAAAAGTCCGGTCCAAGATTCAAGGCCGGGTTAATTGGGTGAAATAGCCCTCCAGTGTTCGTGTCCGGGATGGCTCAGTTGGTAGAGCATTGGCGGCTTCAGCCAATACATCCCTGGTTCGAATCCTGGCCTGGACTTTTTTCACCCAAAAATGAAAAATGGAAAAGTTACATCTGTTATAAATTACTAATTTTCCAACTTTTTTAATAAGTTCATTGATATATTCATCAGAGTATAAAAAGCCTTGTTCGTCTTCGGAAATTAAAACAAACCCCGATTCTAATTGAAGATAATTTCTACACACACAACAAAATCAAAATAAACAAACGATTTCATTTTTCCTTACTAATATCTGTGTGGGTTACATCTGTTTGCAAGTCAAAAGATTTCAGCTGTAAAAGATTTCATCGCTTAGAAATATATGTAAAAAATATTTGAGGCATATATTCTTTTTCAATCATATATAAACTTCATTAAAATTGATTTTTTCTTCTCCAAAAGCGAAAGTTTATAAATATATTTTTTAATTTCAGCTGAACATTATTCCACTAAAAAAAAACCAGACAATCCCGAAAATCCCGGGATTTTCGGGATTAAAAATACACCGGGATCCCGGAATCCCGGGATGCGGGATCCCGGGATTGTAATCCCTAGTAATAAGACTCACTCTAAGATTTCTATCCCTGGAAGGATGTAAGATTTCCCCCCTTTTTTGACAGTTTGGAGTTTTAACAGTTTTAATATCAGTCAGATTCTGCATTTCCTGCCTCTTTTATTGAGATTCATAGATTGTTTAAATGTATTACCCACGATCAGAAAAATATGTTTACCCAGACAATTTTAACCTATTTCAGTCATATCAAACCGATTTAGTTTTCGATATGAAGCTCCCATGATACCATCTTTTTTTAATGTTTTACAACACATTTGAAATATGTTTAGGAATTCGATTTGTTTGTCTGTCTATTCGTATGTTTATGCTATAACTATCGTAAATGTACTCGAATAATAATGTAATTTTCATGCTATTGATGTTTACTGAAGAATGATCCGTTTTGAAAATGAAGTGCGAAGTATTTATCGTACGGTTACAGGCCCGAATGAATAATTTCATCACATTATGGTATATGGAGGAAAATCCTTTCAGGCGTATTTTACTGATTTTATAATGCTTTAAAGGTAGTAATACTGATATGGATCACTGAGGTGGACAAAAACATGCTTTCGTAGGAATATAGAATACGTAACATTCGTTTACAGGGGCGTAGAAAAAGAATTCGGATATTGGAATGACTGCGATATATTTCATTGTATTAAAAAATTAATTTATTAATTGTATTCTGTGAGTGTTCTAAAGGATTTCATAATGGACGCATGATGTATGATTTTTTGCTCGCGTTTATAAGTAAATTAATGTAAGGTTAAATAGATATAATAAACTACGATGGTGTTGTAAGCGCTTCATATCGATAAAAAAAGGTATAATTGCAAAACATTAAAATTTGTTACATAAACGCATGTTTTTGATCTTCTGTCACTTTTGAAATAATCTTCAAATAAAAATAAAACGTATTGGTAGTAAAGACAAGATCTTAAACTATACTAAATCACACAAAAGTCTTAGAGAGAATAATTTTTTCTGTCTCTAATAGGGATGGAAGTGGAGAGCAAAAAAGAGCCGTATCTACTCAACTAACTTTTCAACTTGCACCAATTGTTTTAATTGGGATACTTTAAAGTTTGAAAGTGATTCGAAAATAACTTTTTACAGTTTTCTTCTTTGTATGCCTTTGTAAATATTTGCATCACTTTTCTGTTCCAGAAAAAAAAAGAATTAAAAAATGTTTGTCTTAAAATTTGAAATTTTTGCATCGCTTTTATGTTCCAGAAAATAATAATAATAAAGGAAAAGCAGAGAATTAAAAATTATTTGTCTTAGAATTCGTAAATGTTTGCATCGCTTTTCCGTTCCAGAAAATAATAATAATAAAAGAAAAAAAAAAGAATTAAAAATTATTTGTCTTAGAATTTGTAAATATTTGCATCACTTTTCTGTTCCAGAAAAATAATAATAATAAAAGAAAAAAAGAATTAAAAATTATTTGTCTTAGGATTTGCAAATGTTTGCATCGCTTTTCTGTTTCAGAAAATAATAATAAAATAAAAAAAAAGAATTAAAAATTATTTGACTTAGAATTTGTAAATGTTTGCATCGCTTTTCTGTTCCAGAAAATAATAATAATAAAAGAAAAAAAAAGAATTAAAAATTATTTGTCTTAGAATTTGTAAATGCTTGCATCGCTTTTCTGTTCCAGGAAATAATAATAATAAAAGAAAAAAATAGAATTAAAAATTATTTGTCTTAGAATTTACAAAACCTTATATTATCTCAACGTCAGCTGAATAGTGTTTTCGAATAGCCTCTCCCAAATTACACATATCTGTTCATGGCTGTCCATCTGAGATATTTTGAGCATTGACCAACACAATGAAACCGCTATTTTAATGCTTTAATTTTTTTTCTTAAATACTGCCCTCGATTCCATGTGATTCAGCCTTTTTAAATTAAAAGGGTTTTCTTATCACTTAAAAATCACAATTCTAATCACAGGGAGTCTCGAACAGGAGCGCGTAAGAATGCATAAGAATTACAACATATAAAAACTGGTTTCGAATAAAAAATATAATAAAAATATTCACCTGACCTACATTTTATCTTTTCGTTTCTTTTGATCTTTTTTCTTACAGTTCAAACCTCACCTTTTGCTTTCAAAAATGAATTAGATATATAGAGGGGTATTTTCTGCACGTGCCTAACATGTATAAGAGATTATTATTCGCAGGAAGTACTAGGGGAAGGAATCTCAACATATTTTCTTTTTACTAATAATGGGCATGATTTCAATTTATTATTACGTAAGTGGCAGCAATGCAGATAAAACATTTTATAGAGCAAGTTCGAATCAACAGAATGGCAATTTTTTTTTCTTTCCTCGGAGTAATTCTGCGTGATTAAAAGAAGGATGGAATGCACTTTAAAAGTAAACATTCTTTTGAGGTGTATAACTTCATGAAATCATAATTGGGTACATCATGACTGCTTATGCTAAAGTAAATAACTAAAAGTAATGATTATGTGTCTGTTTCTTGAGTAAAATTGCATATGTAATTTTTTCAATTATTTAACACACTGAAAAAAAAAAATGTTGATTATACAGTATAATACTGGCAGCGGAGGTGCCAGTATACCATCGTATAAATGACGTCATCATATACCGTCGTATACGGTCGTATAAATGAATTAAACAGTATATTATTACTTAACAGTATATAACTTTCTAATTTTACAGTTTATTACTGTTAATTTTAAGGTTTTAAACTGAGGCCCCAGCTGGCAATATTGTACTGTAAAAGCAACAATTTTTTTTTCAGTACAGGTTTTTAAGCCGGTATTCGAATCCATGCTCTTGCTCTAAGTTGCCAACTCTCTACCATTTAAGGTATGTTGTAGAAATCCGACGGACGCATTTCACTCACACAATCATTTAGAAATTATATCTGTTCTATTACCTGAAATAGTTCATGAGAATTAGCCGCAGATATAGCAACTCCAATAAACCTTGTGTACACAATTACATTTAATTATTTTAATGCAACCATTATGATTGGCAAAGAAATCTTAAAAGTTGTAATTTTTAAAGCTAAGTGAAATGTCTTCGCTGGATTTGAACGGTATAGCTTAATTAGAGGAGTGTGGGAAATTGGGGAAAATGTCCTGGACCTGAATCCAAACCTGGACTATTTTCACTCAGTTGAAAAAAAATAGAACTCATATGATTTCTTTACAGTCAGATCGATTGCATTAAAAATAAATAAATAAATAAAAAGACGTCTTTTAGAAAAAATATATATACTAAAATTTTGCTGAAGAGAAAAAAAAACCCAAAGTTCCTATTAGGGCCTACATATTTTGCGATGATGGGAACTTATTTAGTATTTGAATTGAATAGGATATGATGAGACGAGACGCGTCAGCCGAAAAAGTTAAAAGCAATAAATTATTTCAATATCTCTGTATACTCCATTATTTTCATAACAAAGAATTATGCGCCTCCTTCTCAACATTGCGGAAGTGAATGTAGCAAATATTTTTGAAGACTGATAATTGAGTTATGTAACTCGTGTTCAACTTTCCGTTTGATGTACCTCTCCCCAAGGTATTATCACACGATGAAATATTGGAATTCCTTTGAGGCCAGTCCAGAGATGCAAAAAACTATGGATAACTCAATCCAATTCATTTGTCAAGAAGCTCTTCATTGAGATACTTGCACGGTAGACGAATAACGGTCTGATGAAAGAATTAATTTACAGTAAAAAAATAAAATAAAATAAAATAAAATAAATATAAAAACGCCTTTTTTCAAAACGGAATTTCGAAAAAAATTAAGAAAAGGGAATTTTCTTGTACTTTGCTCATTTGGACAGAAAAAAGATAGAATCACCTTTTCTTTAATATTTATAATATCAGTATCCGTTCAATTTTTACTTGAAACATTTAATCAAAACTGCGCGTAATTAGCTTTTCTTCTCATGTTTTTAAGTTATTTGTTTCGACCAGTTTTTAAATTATGTTATTTATTTGGCATATGTAATAAAATTGTACAAATGTAAAAAACTTGTTTAGACAGTCATGTTTTAATAATTAGTTGATCAGATTGCTTAAATTTTAATTTTGGATGAATTTCAGTAATGAAATAAAAATGTTATAATAGATTGAAATGTGTTATGTTTGCTTAAAAAGACTTTAAATGCGCATAAACATTTCGTATGTCTGCTTCTTTCCATAAAAATTCCCACAAATGCTCAAAATTATCATTTTTCAAAATTCCAGTTTATTATTATTATTATTAGTTTAAATGTCTTGCTATTCCGTTGTTCCATAAAATTTTACATTGAGTGGGGACAATATATTGGACGAGGGGCAGCCACCTGTAGCCTTCTCAGATTATATGTTTCGATTTTTATCATGCTTAATTCACTTCAGATCAATAACTTTCCATTAGCAGAAAATGCATTGGGCACAAGAAAACTTTTGGATCACCTTGTAATGAGCAATGTATAGCGAAAACTAGAGTTTTGGAAGAAAAATTAAGAAAATAACTTGTCTTATATAAAATTATGTTGCAAGCATTTGGCATTTCTAATTAAAATTTGGATACAACGAGCTAACTTGGAAAATCTGGATTTATTTTATTAGTTTTGTTTTTTAAAGCCTATAACCACTCCTTGTGGATTTTCACTTTTGTTAAAATTAAGTATTATATTTCATACCAATGATGCGTCTCTTAATTGTCTTTCTTAAGTTTCTTTCTGTAACATAAAATTTGGATCAGACTTATCGCAACCCACTAATCAGAAGTACAGTTCCACCAGTCAAATTTATATCACATTTAACAGAAAAATTGTACTGACATTCATAAAACTTCAAAATTTTAAACAGGATGCCCTAAACTCGAAGTCGTAAAATGGAGGGATGGGTAGAATCGCGATTTTATAGGTGCTTAAGTGGGGTGTGGCTTATAAAAAATTGGGAATCACTGAATTAGAACTTCTCATCCTAAGGCAAAGAACAATCTTGATCTCTTCGATTTCGAAAGTTTAAAATAATTTAATGTTTTATCCCACGGACATAAACGTCTACTTCTTTCAAATATTTCGGCGAAGTCAAATGAAAATTTTATCGACCGAGCCTTATATAATTTATCCAAGAGAAATAAAAATTTTAAAGAAAGTGAAAAAAAAGCACAAGTCATTAAATTTTATTGCGAAAGAATTTTTTTTTTAAATATCTGCTTTGATACTTTCTAAATAAAACATAATTAACTAGAAACAGTTCTCAAACAGGTTGTTTGCTGTGATAAAAATACGACAAACACACAATATCTTCTTTAAAAATAAATATAGCAGCTAAAAAAGGCAATTTCGGATTAGCTCTGGTCTAGAGGAAAGCTACTTAGAACTACATGTCCTTAATTAGCATTTACATTTGGACGCATCAGACGGTCCAGCGAGCAGAATTTAGAGAAGATGATTTTTTTTAATGCGCCGAAGAATCAAATTATGTGTTTAGTCACGCGTTCCTTGCAAATAGTTGACTCACAGAAGTATTAATAGGGCTATTATTTTGTCTTTAATCGCAATGCTGACAAGTTTGAAAATGCATTAGATGTTTGATTTTACACTGTGAAATTAATCCATCTTATTTACTCAAGTATTTTTTTTTTTTAATTTTTGGTTTTTTTTTAATCACAAAAGCTACAGGGTGCTGAAAAATATGTAAGTATTTACATAAAGGTACATTGGTGTTCATTTTTCTTTTCTGAAAACTCTCTTGAAAATTCTGAGTAACAAAGGAAGTATTTTTTATAGGATAATAAATTAATTTAAATAAATAAATAGTTATTTTACAATTTTAATTATCTGTAGCTTGTCTGTTTAAATTTATGTGAAAAATTAACTCAAGAATAGTGTTGAATAGGGTTGAAACTGAGCCGGAGTAAGATTAATTTATCCGGAAAATATTGGTAAAATTTAAAAAGCTTTGAAAAGTTTAAAAAAAAATAGTGTAAAATAAAGAATAAATGAAATTAACCAGTTTTTGCAGCGCAAACCTCAGTAAATTCATATTGAAATTTAAACACACTTTTATACAAATAGGTCATCATCAGAATTTTAAACAAATGCGTGTAAGACTACAAAATAAATCTATTAAAAAAAATCCGTGCAACTATACCAAAGTTGTGCATGAACACGGATGTATGTATACGAATATGGTATAGTATGGTACAGAGACAGAGACGTGACTTTAACTGTATAAACACATAGTCCAAAAGACAATTTCTTCTAAAATACAGTCTGACACGGTTAAGACTAAACCCCACTTAATACGAGGATTTTTGCAGCTCCTTCAACATCGCCCATAAGACTAATGTAAAAATATCACGTTTTATACACGAACGGCTATTATGCGATTCCGTTTAATACACAATAAAGTTGTGTTCCTTGGGGGAAAAAATCGTTTAAGATGGGAATTCATACAGGCATACACATAAATTTCTTCTCTGTTTTCAAGTATTGCCGAATTAGCGGATATTTTTAATTCAAATATCTATTACTATCTCCAATCAATAATAACCGCTTTATTTAATTACAGGATGGTAGCAGTTACTTTTCGGAAATAGTAATAAATATTGTAAATAAAAAATCACTTGAATAAATAAATATAATATAAGAAATCGGAAATATCAACAGATACTTGAATAAAAAGGCAAGGTACATTGGCAAATAATTAGCTGGCAACAAATTAGCAACTGACAACAAATTTTCAATACTGGCAACAAACTAGCAGGCGAATGAACCAAGATCAGAGAATTAAAAAAATGCATGCACTGGAACTTGTAAAAACTGGACAAATGCGACTGCTTTTGCGTATTTCTTTTATAATATCTACTTTTCATTTACTTTTTGCCACACTAATAATATTTTTGTTTACAAAGATTAACAAAAATAGCTTTTTCTTAACCATTAAAGGCCGATTGTGTACTTATTATAAAACGTACTAAATATGGTTTTAGTAACTGTGTTGCAAAGATTTAATATTTTTAGTTTGTGTTAAAAATTTAGTTAATAGGAAAACTATTTTTGCTATTTTATTTTTGGTTGCAACGTATTAATCGACAATAAGGTTATTGTGGAATTCATGTTTATTTCCAGTTATTATTTCTATCGGTTCTATAAAAATACAGCCAGTTAAATTTCAGTACAGTTATATTTAAATTTTTAGTATGCATAATAAACACAACTTTCTTTCGACCATCAACATATATACTAAAGCTATTAAGTTCATTTAGATGATTAGACGTGTAAGTAAATTCTGTTTCTACAACATTATAGAAATCTCTTTTAATATGTATGTGATCCCACTTAAGGGTCCTATCCCTGCCCGCGAAGACACTCGCAAGCTAATGCTATTCTTATGGGGAGGCATTTTTCTAATAACGCCTTCGCATTTTGATATTTTTTAAATAATTCTTTTGCATTGGATAGCTGAGGTCCCTCTCAAGATTGCTCTTTGATTACTTTTTCGATTTTGATCGCAGGTACATTTTATAAAGTTACTTTCACTTTCTGAACCGGTTTTGGAAGTGAAAGTAACTTTATAGAAAATATCTGCGATCAAAATCGAAAAAGTAATGAAGGAGCGATCTTGAGAGGGACCCCAGCTATCCAATGCAAAAAAAAAAAAAAAAAAAAAAAAAAAAAAAAAAAATTAAAAATGTCAAAATGTCAAAATGCGAGAGTTATTAGAAAAATGCCTCCCCATAGGAATAGCATTAGATCGCGAGTTTCTTCGCGGGCAAGGACAGGACCATTAATACGCGACTTTTGTTCCGTAACTTGAAATTTGAGATAGATCGATAATTCGTTTTTGTTTTCGGTCTAGAATCTGACTTTCGCCAAAAATTTATTTTCGGCGAGTCTGAAACCCGCCAGAAATGATCTGTATTAAAAAAATTCCCATTTCTTCCATCGTGAATTTTCAACATTACTCATTAATTTGTTCGGTTCATACTCATCGGCTCAAAATAGACACTCTCTATTTATTTTTGTGAACTTCACTTTTTATAGCTATCAGCCATGACTGACTCAAGACATGAGCGTAAATTATAAAGAAAACAATACATATATGACTAAACTTTGAATACATTTTTCACGTGCTCATCAACAACTGCATATTTAACAGTAAGAGAAAATTTTAAGTTTGAAACCGCAGAAGTGTTTCGACTATTTTTTGGGACGTTCTAGTATAAGAGATGGTCATTTACAATATTCATTATAAAAGATAAATCGAGGTATGTATACCCAAAACATTTTTTAATTAGATGAAATTAGTATTATTAGTCAATCGTTTTGTGTCATTGATAAATTAATTACATTTCATTTTATATGAAAATAAAAAGGTTTGGTCAGAGGCAATGAAAGCTAAACTGAGCCACACGAATAAACACACGCATAATTAATTAATAGTAATGTATAATTATGTATGCACAAATTACTCAAAAAACGTTTTTTGAACATTTTCGCTTTCGGCCGAAAATAGGATAATTACCGAAATCGGTTTTGGTTTCGCAGTTTCGATGGATTCTTTACTTGAATTTCTTCTTAAGTGGATTTCGACAGTACCATTTATTTTTAGTAGCTTCTTTCATTTCTTTCTTAGACGATCTTTAACAATCTCATCTTTAAAGCAGGATCTTCACACGCACATAAACACATTCACTCGTACTGCATACACATATGTATATATACATACACATATATACTAGCCAAATTAAAATCATTCTCTTTTTTGAAGTCGCATGTATATGGCAGTTAACAGTTGTCTGGCTGGAAATGCCGGTCAAAACTAATTTAAGTAAAAATGTCTTTTGCGTATGTTCTGGATTCTACAAATCAGAATCATCAAATGTAATATATAGGACAAGCAACGCATTTTTTATAGCGAAGTTTTACTTTTAATTTTATCATTTTACTCTGGATAATCGCAAAAACCCAGTTTATGTCATCACAAAACTCTTCACTAAAGCTTTTATCACAGTTGGAGTTCATGACATCACCTACTTATTTTGGACTCAAACTTAGGCAAAGACTTTGATGTTTACGTTATTATTTAACCATAGCTTGCGAATGATAATTACAGAGTTATGTCAGATTTGTGTTTTTCTCCTTTTCCTTTAGAGACACTTTCTGGGAAGGGTTAAAGATAAAAAAAAAATACTACTAAGAAAAGAAAGGAAATATAAAGAAAAAAGAAACACATGTTACGCTCAAGAAGGCATTGTTTGTTTTGTGTTTAACGGCGTAGTTAAATGTAGTATTAGTCGACGAAAATAGTTTTAAATTGTAAATTTATTTTTGTACAAAATTAATTAGCATGAAAAGTTGAAAAACGCATTTCATCGAACTAAGAAAGTATAAAAAACAGGATATATTTGTTGAGGAAAGTTGAAATGTGAAACCAAAATGGCTTTCTTATTAATTGCCTGCTTTCTTTAAAACATGCTTAAAATTATTTTTTTAGGGTTCCGTACTTAAAAAAATAAAAGTGAAACTATTATAAAATCACTCCTTGTGTCTGTCTCTCACAGCTATTGTCCTCGTAAGCCATGGTGCATGGGAAGTTCAAATTGGCTGAAATAATAAAAGTGATCGATAATAAAAGTACTAAAATTTCAATCGTCACGTCAGCGACGATTGAAATTTTGGTCGATGCAAATTCGCATTAGTGTAGAGTTCACGGGTTAGTGGTGATATCTATATTTTAATATTTCAAATAACTTATTTTTTGCATTTGATTGGTAATTCTATGATAAAAACTTTTGTTTACGAAATTTATCAGATTAACCAAGGAGGACAGCTTCTGGGCCTGATATACCCAGAGTGCATATGGTTTTTTTCAATTGTCACCATTACTTTTTAAAAAATATTCTCTAATCATTTTATCGTAGAATTTGTAAAAATTGTCTCCGACTAAATAGGGTGACGATTGTTATTTATATTTATTGTTGGCAAAGTAAAAACCTTTAACCCGCGGGATTTCAAAACACCCCGCGCTTGTCCTGGCGGACTAAATTTATGATGATATTTTTGATTGTATTATTAGAAAATGTACCTGATGAAGAATGTCATAATATTTATGCCCCTCCCCCTTAAAAAATCCAATAGATTTAGGTTATTATACCATGCTTATAAAGTTTTTTCTTCGGATTATGTTTCCTATTATGATTTAATAGATATTACAAAAAGTTTTACCTGCACCCTCTCGCTCTGCCTGCTATCTTCCATAAAATAAATCTATGGATTTTTTGTTATGATCCATTCAAGCTAATGTTATTACATTGCTTATGAGCATTTCGTATAGGACAGCAAGTCAATATTTAAGAAAAAAAAAATTAATACATCAATAATAATGCGTTGTATAAAGAATGATTTTTTTTACGGTTCAAAACTATTAAGTGTGAAATTGTTTATTAGTATAGATTTCTTCTTCAGAGATTTTTCCTAATTCTAAGATTTATCTTTCATGTAAAATTACTTTATGTTTGTTTCTTTATGAGCCTCTATCGCCTGCATCCATCAGTAGCAGTCTATAAATCTGAAGTTTTCCATGGAATGGTAATTTGTTTAAGTTTGCATGCACATTGAAATACTCTCTCCGTCAACTGAATTCTTGGAATATCCTTTTGTATTGGATCCATTTGCGGTTTCTTCATAATAAAACGAAGTGAGATGAACAAAAAAATCGGGAGATAAGCAGATCCACGCTATTTGACGGAAAGATTCCTCTTCTGTCGGACAACGGACCCTTTCCTGCAAAACTCGTTAAAGATCAAAAACACCGCGTCGCCACAACAAACATGCCGACGAGTAATCGCAAGAAGTGGTCAGGTCTGTTTTGGCCTTAAGAACCCCTCCCCTCTTTTTTTCTCTCCTCGGTTTTTCGTTCATCACCACCTTGGTTAATTTATTGACCCGCGTTTTTCTCGGAGGACCAAGCTATCTGTATTCCCCCTGCCACACCAGATTTTATGATGCCATATTTTTGCATTCACAAGATTCCTGACTGACATATAACTTCTCTCAGTTACACAGAAAATGTTTCATTCATGCACATTGTAGAATATTTGCTTGATCTGGCCAAAAGTTTTTGAAATTTATATGTAGATTTTAACTATACACATAATGAGAAGATTACAATTAATTTAAATGTTATTATTGAAAAGTGATATAAATAAGATACACTAGACACTGGGTACAATACATATAGTATAGACTGTTGAAAATGATTGTTCACATTATCTTGATATAGGCTTAAAAAATTAAATTAAATAAAATAAGACTGAACTTTTTACAAAACGTAATCTTTACAAAAAGAAAAAAAATAAGCGCAGAAATTGAGACGATAAAAAAGAAGCTTGTTATTATTGGACGTTAGATATAAAAAAAAAAAAAAAAAACATTTTTTGAATGTAGTAAGAAATATAACTCGGTGTTTAGTTTACCTATGAACCAATGATTCGATTTGCTGATTTTACATCATTCAAATTTTTGGATGAAATAACTGTAGGAACAAGATAGGTAAAGCGTGGTTCGGAAAATTCGAATGCAAATTTTCAGAGAACGCAAAAAAAAGTGTTGATAAATTTCTGTTATCATGTTTTTAAAATTATCACATATACATTACACGGCCATTAATTACCTGACATTTTTAATTTTAGATATTTTATCGAATATTTAAAGATATACTTGTCGGATTTTCTTGGAACTTCCGGATTATGGAAAAGATATTTTATTTCAAAATACAGAAGCTCCAGGAAAATCTGACAAGTGTAGCTTTAAATATTCGACCAAATGCCTAAAATTGAAAGTGTCCGGTGATTAATGGCCACATCGTGTATTTATTAACATAAAAAGGTATTTGAAAGAATGAAATTGAAAATATGGGAAAGTGTACTGAAAAAAAGACAGGAAAAATAGTAGAAGTTGGTCGTACGTTTTAGTGAATTTTTAAGGACAAATATCAGAATTTTTTTATAGAATAAATCTAGGTTAACAGCAGGGCTTAATTTCTAACACAAAAAGTACAGGAGCTCTAATATTTTGTAGTATAGTAACTACCGAAGCATATTTCTCCATCTTTTTCCAGTAGACCTTTTGCATTTTATACATTATTTGCAGAGCTGTAGAAAAAAAGGCTCTAATTGGACTTAAAAAAATAATTAAATATTTCAAAAATTACAAATTTAGATCAGTGAAAATTTCAGTTTCTCATCCACAATTTTTTTTGAAAGAGATTCTTCCATAGTTTCAGATATATGATGTACAATATTCATTGCAGCAACATTAGAGTGTAGGATTTTCCCCCATGTCTTGTTCATTCAGTATTTGCAAGTCTATTTGCTTTTCAAATTCATAGAATGCCTTGTATGTATTTGCTAAATAGTAGGCCGTTCTAAAAATACGCTCTGTAATAACTTGCTCCTCTTTCCTTTGAGAAGAAATAGTAGTTTTAATTTGCTCCTTAGTGAATTTTTTCTGCAGCAATATGAGACTTGGATAGCTTATGTTCAGAATTTTTTTTTCGAAGAGATTTCTGTTGGTGAGCTTTTTCTTTTCCATTTGGGGTGATATTTATATTTGCCCAGTAGTTTTCACTTGGTGCAGTTAATCCTTGTGATCTAGATGCACCCAAGTGAGAAACATCTACACAAGTGTGGCATCCTAGTTTTTTCTCTTTCACAACTAGCCAAGGGTACCTTCTTTGGAAATCTAGCGCTTGCCTTTTCGACCAGCACACTGGCAAATTTTCCGACGAACTATTTTCATTTATAGTTTCTTCATTTTCACTTGATGGAGATGGATCAGATTAGTTGGAAATGGCGAAACAAATTATTTATCCACAGACATTAACAATGGCATTTCGGTACTTGGCATTGGATCATTTTGGGAGTCACTAGATGGCTCAAGTTGAGTTAAGGACGAATTTTTAGAAAGGGGAGAAACTTTAAATTAATCAATGATTTTTTTCCGCTTGCTCATATTTCAATTTAAAACTTAACAATAAATAAAACTAAACTTAACATTAAATAAACACAATTAACAATAAAACAGAAAAATAAATTAATCAGAAAAATAACTTCCACAAATCGACCCGCGTGTAAATAAAAACGTGAGCAGTAGATACGGTTATAGTTTATTCTGGCGGTATTCAGTTTTTTGTCACCGCCGTTCGGAAGCCATTGAGTCAATACTTGGGGAAAGACACTAGATACTCGTAGATATGAGATACGTTACTTCGCTAATATGTCACAAACGTCGTTTTGGGAGGCAATAACGCGACGTTTTAAGAAATGGGAGGACAAGGAAAACATAATTTAGGCTTCGGCTTTTCGGAAGCGCTGTTCCGAGGGCTCCGGAGCGCAATATTTATGAGCTCCGGTGAATTCTGAAAATATTTAAATATCCACCAAAAACAAAAAAGTACCGGAGCTGAGCTCCGGTGAGCTCCGGCGCAAATTAAGCACTGGTTAACAGGACAGTTTACCTTTTCAGCAATTTTGTATATTTTGAAAAATATGGTTCAAATGGTTTACCCACTGTGTTTAAATGTTATAGAAACGTACATTCTGAAAAAAAAAAATAACTGCCTATTTAATTAATTTTTTTAAGTTAAAAATAACTTGAATTTTATAAAAAACTTACTAATTTTTTAAATGTTGATATTTTTGGCCATTTTGTTTTATAGATTTTCAAACGTATATTGCACACGCATGGATTCAGGCACTACGTATGGATTTTCAGATAAGTCTAATATATTTTTAACATAATTTTTTTACTGATACCTATAGTATAAAATGATGAAATCTAACACATCTTTATATACTTTTTGAAAAAATAAATCGGAACGTGAAGGTTAATTCCATACGCAGATTTATTGCATATATAATAAAGAACATATACAAAAAAATTTAAATCTCTGTCTCAAATAAAAAAAAAGCTTTACCGTTTTGAAAACATGAATATGATGAAAATATGAGCATTAAGAAAAGCTGGTTAAAGTTTTCATTTGTGTGGAAAATTGCGCTGGCTGTATAATCATAATTTACAATATCTTGTGATATAATTACTATACGGATAAAACGGAGCTGTCTAAATATTCACAATTACACGGGTTTTTTTTATTTATTTAATATAAAAAAAATCGACATTTTTACCAATTTTGAAGTAAACTGTCCCTTAAATGCGCGAAATCTTGCCTTATTTAATGAGATATTTTCCTTATGAAAATACTGGTACAAAAGAATTTCATGTTCTGGAAATTACAAGACCGGTACAGACCCTGATAGAAAATTACATTTTATATTTTTTACGATGATTTTTTGTCTTTTTTTTAAATTTCTCTTAGACAGAAGCACATTTAAACTAATAAATTTAAATAAACTTCCTTTATTTAGAAAATGCCTCCTTCGCCTTTTAATCATCTTTTGAATAAGCGGTTTCGCAGTTATTGTGTGACAATTTCTGTCACAGCAGATGAGGGTTAAATGAATTTTATATGAATTAGCATTCATGAAACAGATTGTCACATTTAGTACGTTGGACGGCTATTTTTAACTGCCGTAAATGAGAAAAAATTGCCTATATGCGACAATAGTACATTGTGTGTAAGGACTACAGATAATGATTCCATTTTTAAAAACAAGTTAATTTTGAACTAAAAACACGGTATTCAACCATTTTCTGCTTACTAAAATATACAGGGTGTCCAGTAAATGACTGAACCATTTTGAAAATAAATAACTAAAGAACGGTTTGAGATAAAAATGCGCGGTTTGCTGCATTGTTATTAGAAAATCAATAATTTTTTAGATAAACAGATAGTTCGAAATTCGACCAACAGATGGCGCTGATGGCTACAACAGGCTGTCGAAATTCAGACATTACTCTAGAGCTTTTCGGCTGATTTCGCAAAATCGAATCTCAGTCGACATGTTCAATCGACGCTCCACTTATCTGCAGAAATAGAATTTATTGGATGGGAAGAGATCTAAAACAATATTTATTTTCTTCAATAATGTCTATTTACTTAGTAAAAAACAAAAAAAATAATCATCGACCTTTCATACATTCACCACAAGTAAATTGTATTAAAAAAATGTTTTTTGTAACCGGTTA
Organism: Maratus speculifer; assembly: GCA_964019185.1. NCBI lineage: Eukaryota > Metazoa > Arthropoda > Arachnida > Araneae > Salticidae > Maratus > Maratus speculifer. Next base: position 194,889,442 of record OZ025299.1, read on the forward strand.
ACTGATTTTCCTTTTACGTACAATAAATTGAAAATATGGGATAAACACAGATTTTTTAAATAAAAAAAATCTTAATATTTAATGCAAACATTTCTTCCATTAAATAGTATGGAATTGTATTTAAAAAAAATTAGAGATGTCAAAAAGCTTTAAGAGATGGATCAAGCAAACTCTTCTTGCCTATACAACATGTAGTGAAATCAGAAGTTAAAACAGTAGAACGCAAATAGTAGTAGCAAGTTCCCTGTCTAAAATAAAAGCACTGCAGTGATTTATTATAAATCGGCGCATAAAAATATATTAAACCTTAAAATAAAGGTTCGTCCATATTTCGTCTATAACAAATCCTATCTTAAACACAATAAAATATTAATAAAGACGGAGAAAGTAACATACAAAACTACCTGCTAAGACGAAAACCTGTCTAAAACGAAATATTTTTCTTTTTAACCGCAAACCGAATTCATCCCTACGTTATATTCATATTTTGACATTTGACATATCTGAAAATTTTATTACGAAAGCCACGACAGTATTTAAAATGCTTTTTACACACAATCCATCCCTCTTCTTCCCCTGATTGCAAACACATCTACTTTGAAATGGAAGGATGCTTAAAAAGAGAAAAGATGCTTAAAGAGAGATTTTAAGATGACTTTTACACACATGTCTCCCTCCCCCCAACTAAAGACATAATGTACGCTGAAATGGGAGGATGTTTAAAAAGAAAAAAAAAGCATTGTACCTGTTTTATATCCTGCGAGTCATCCCTTTTCAAAATTTCTTCACAGAAGGCATAATAGATCCTGAATCATCATAGAATCATCATAGGTCTACTTATTTTAGTTCAATTTTATAAGTATAAATATTACCATATTATTGGAACATTAGTGTTTTTATATATAATTTTTTAAAGAAAATTTAGAATATTTTTTTAAAAATAATATTCTTTATTTAAAATCAAATGCAAGAGGAATTTTTAGAATTTTTCTTTTCTTTCTTTTGCTCATGAAGAATAATTAAGGAAAGGAGGGGGGGGGGACAAAAATATATTTCAGGATCTATGATGCTCTTTGTAATGAAATCTTCAAAAGGGGTAACTTGCAGGACATAAAACAGGTACAATGCTTTTTTTTCTTTTTAAACATCCTTCCATTCCGTAGATTATATTTTCGGTTGGGGGGAGGAGGGGAGACGTGTGTTTAAAAGTCATCTTTAAATTTCTCGCGGTTTTCGTAATAAAATTTTCAGATGTGTTAAATGTCAAAATATAAATAAAATGTAGGGATGAATTCGGTTTCCCGAAAAATGAACAATATTTCGTTTTAGGCAGGTTTACTTCCTAGCATCTGGTTTTGTATATACTTTCTCCGTCGAAATCAATATATTTTTACGTTTAAAACAGGATTTGTTATAAACGGATTCCTTCATACTAAGGAACTAATTACTTCATACTTATTTATTATATTTTTAAGTGCCAATTTACAAGTCACTGTTCCGCTTTTTTTAGACAGGGAACTTGCCAACATTATTTCCGTACCACTGTTTTAACCACTTAACTGATTTTACTGCACGACGTAGGCAAGAAGAGTTTGCTTGATCCACAAATTAAAACTATTTAACACCTTCTAATTTTTTAAATACAATTTCATGCTATTTAATGGAAGAAATGTTTAAATTAAATATTAAGATTTTTTTTTTTTTTTTTTATTATTAAAAAAAGCGGTGTTTATCCCATATTTTCAATTTATTGTACGTAAAAAGAGAATCAGTTAACCGGTTACAAAAACATTTTTTGAATACAATTTACTTATGGCAAATGTGTGAAAAGTCAGTGAATATTTTGTTGGTTTTATTAAGTATAATATACATTATTCAATCATAAATATTGTTTTAAATCTCTTTCCATCCAATAAACTCTGCAGGTGAGTGGCGTGTCAATTTAACATGTCGACTGAAATTCGACTCTGCGAAAGGGACCGAAAAACTCATGCGTATGAAAACTAGAGTAGTGCCTGAATTTCAACAGCCTGTTGTCGCCGTCAGCACCATTTGTTGGTCAAATTTCGAACTATTTTAAGAAAGTGTATATCTAAAAATTCATTGATTGTCTAATAACAATGCAGCAAACCGCGCATTTTTATCTTAAACCGTTCTTTAGTTATTTAATTTCAAAATGGGTCAGTTATTTACTGGACACCCTGTATGTTTATTTAATAAAATGCCAATTATACTCTAAATACGACAAAACTATTGTTAATCTCGTCTCATTTAGGCACAATAACCTTAATGTTATATGAATACGCCAATAAAGTTGGGTCTTTAAATAAAGTTGCCAATAAAATTATTAATAAAGTTGGGCCTACATAAATGATAAAATTGCAGAATTACCCAAATAATCATTAAACTATCTTTCGCTGCGTACAGTTGAATGCATACATTAAAAAAATAAAGAAAAAACTCACCGATGCTGAAAGAATGAATTTTCACTTCAATAATTTAAAAGAAACTTTCTTAGTACTTACCTAAAAAGGAAAAAAGGTAATTAATTAATTAGCCAGACGTAATAATCTTTTTATACATAAAACTAAATGAAAACTAATAATTAACATGAAAACGCGAGTTTCAAAACTCACCTTATCCAGAAAATCTAATTTTGGAAACTAACGAAAAACCTTCTAACTGTGCCGACTGGTAACGGTTTCATTTTAAACGAAGATTTTACATTTCCAGAAATCACAATAAAATTATTTTGTTGTGTATATTGAAGTGCCCTTTTTTATGCAGGTTCATTAATAGACTAGATTTATTTCGAAACTCGATTTTTTAAATTTTGGATAAGGCGAGTTTTGAAATTCACGCTCTCATATATACAGAAGATAAAACATAGGAAATTTATAACAGTTATAGTAGAAAATAAATATTTCAGTACTCTGGTATTATTTAAAATTTATTTGGGACTAGAACTTACGTTTTAATAACAGTGAAACTATAGTCTGAATTATAAATGCATTGGTATATGCTAAATTAATATTAAGACTATTGGCTATTTTTTTTTTACATAAATGGTAAAGATCAAAATTTTATTTACACATTTGGAAAAGTAAATCAAAAAGTATTAGCAATTTTCCAAACCCGATTTTTCCCTGTGAATTAATCTCCCCTGGGCCTATATCCCTGGTGTAGATAATCGGCCGATAAAAATAAACCAAATCAAAACAACCATGTGAATTAATTTGGGTTTAAAATATTTGATAAGGAAATCTTCTAATGCTTAATAAATGTTTTATAAATTGACTTCATATGTCTTTGAACTTTTATGGTATATCCATTCATACTTGTCTAGAATATATATCTGTAATCAACCCTACATTATATAGTTTTTTACAAAGTCTTAGTATTCTTTCAGTAACGATTTTCTACTAATAATACAGTTAATTCCTTACCGATGGGAGCACTTTGCTTAAGTTTTAATCTTTAACCACCGGTTTTTCAAAAAGAAAAATTTCTGTACTTAAATTGCGAAAATGCTTCTTACTATAAATTAAATTATGTAAGGTTAAACTATTAAACAGATTAATTAAATAAGCTAAACTTTAAAATAAAAAATAACTGATGGGAATAATGAAGGATTCTGAAAATTTTAAGTGGCACGTAAACCAGTCGCTCATCCCTAAGGGGTAAATAATACATGTTTTTATTGTACGGTACCCTCTGCGCGCGAGTGGTACTCGCACGTAATGTTTTTTCAGATAATAATCAAAACCGACATCTACCTTAGGTGTCTCAAGAAAAGGAAAAAAAAGAAACATTTTAAAAATACTGAAATGCAAACGCGATATTTTAAAAGAACGCTGTGATTGGTGTAAAATTGGTTTGTGATTGTCATCGCGTTACTAGGATAGAATGTTAATGACACATTAAATTTTTTACAAAATAATTATTTTTTGCGTCTCTAAATTATATGCTCTATCAACTGCATGATTCTTTGAATTATTATAATTATTGGATTGATGCTCTGTCTTATGAAAAATTTCGATGATATTTCAAATCCATAACAACAGAAAAATAAAATAAATAGAACATTATTCAGAATAGGAATCAAAAATTTAAATAATGAATTATTCATCTATGATATGAGTTAAGCATCATTTAATGCTATTAGAATTTTTACTTAAAATACTATTTTCATGATAATACAATGCATCATTAAAAATTTAAAGCCCATTGTAAAATTTCATCGCACACTAGAGGCAGATGTGCTATATTTTAATATTGTCTTTTATTTTTCCAATTCAATAAAAATTTATTGCAATACTAAATAGGTTTTAACAGTAGTACGATATATGTTTTGGTCGTAATTCCAAGGGAGGAAGATGATAGATAAGGTTTATAAAATATTAATACTTTATAAAAAATTTTATCTGCGATTTTATTTAAAAAGCATATTTACAATTAAAATGGGTAACAGGTAAAAAACTTTAGGTACTTAATATACAAAATTGAATTACTATACACATTATTATTGGTATATGAATAAATAAAGAGCGATAATCTACGATATAAATATAATATACATTACATTCACATAAAGTTAAACTCCATCTAAGCATGTTATTAGCCATAGACATCATAAAATACTAATAAATATTTTTCCTTTCTTGATAGACTAAGAAAAACTGAAATTATTTTAATATATTATTAAAGTTATTTAGAAGCGAAGCCTTTAAAATTAGTTCTTTTTTCTTATTTATTTATTTATTGCATAATATAATTCAGACGTTTTCAATAAAAATTCGCAAAAATTTATGATTCGACTATAACAATATGTGTATTTTATGAGGTTCTTAAACATAAAGAACAAATCGTTGAATAACTCGGACTTATTGCATATTTTTGTTAGAAATTATATTATATTTTACTTGATTAAGAAGCATTTTTCTAACAGTGTGATTGGAGATCTGATTTACATTTCAAGTAATATACATTTTTTATGGCATCTGCTTACGTTCGAAGCACTTTAAAAAAATGTAAAATATTAACCTCTTCGGTCCCTGGAACCCCATTCAGGGACCTCTGTTCTTTTATTTGTAAAAACTAAAATTTTTGATTTGTTTTACATTTTTACATAACTTTTTAATCGCTGAATGTGTTTGCGTTGAAAGCAAACGAACAAATGCGTGCATCTAAGCTGAATCCTTCATAAAATAGATGTTATTTTCATCGAGTTTGCAAAATGCCTAAAAATGTCCAAAGGACAGTGTGACTAAGAAAGTGAAGAATTTCCATATCTAACTTAAATCTTTTTCAATTTTTTTTTTTTTTTTTGGGGGGGGGGGGATTTGTAAATTATTTATTTTTTTAAATCTCTTAAATTTGCAATTGCATTAATTTAGGTTAATAATTATTAAATTGATGTTTTAAGGGGGTTTGTAGTTTGAGATCCATATTTTTGAACCTAAATTACTAAGCGCCGATAGGGTCAATTTCAGAAAAGATAGTTATTCTGTCATTCACAATGTTATATTGTTTGAAAAAAAAACAATGAATAAGTACTTGTATTATTATTTTAACTTTGGAATTGAAGAGAAGAGGTTAATGAAATACAGATTTTTTTTAGTTCTGTTGTAATACAGAATGTTGAAAATCATAAAATCCTAGCTATAACTTCAAAACATTTATGAAAATGGGGTTTTTTGTCATTTTTTCTACAAAATTTCATACTTGTACGTGAGACAGAGAATATCCAATTCAACTAAATATGTTTCGATTTCTGTTGTACGCCATACTGCTATTATACTTACCTGTGCAATGAACTAATAATTTTACAATAACTACCATATTCATCGAAATTTTTCAAAATATGTCAAAAAACAAAAATTTTTTATTGAAAGTTAAACATTTTTTATATTCTTAATTAATGCAGAAAAAATACATAAAGCATATTTATTCGTGTACGTGTTTTTGATATCGTGAGGTTTTAGTTTTTTTACATATACTAGAAGAAAAATAAGGTGTTTAATGTTTAAAATTTAATGCCAGAATTTAGAACGTGGTGAATAACATAGAAATCATTCTCAAAACTGTTCAGGGAAATATTATGGTACAAAATTCTAGGGAAATATTAAGTTAATGCTGTATATTAATTTTCCGAGAGTGGGGTGAGATATTTCACACTAATCAATAATTGTGAAGTAAGTGGGAAAATGTCAATGTAAAACTGAAACATTTTTTTTCTCAATATCAATTTTGTTGAAAGTTTTAAATTAAATACGAAAAATTTCAGTAAAATAACAATGACTCATTCATTCTGGCATTAAATTTTAAACCTTAAACAGCTTATTTATCTTCTGGGATATGTAAAAAACAAAACCTCACGATATCAAAAACACGTACCATTAGAACAAATATGCTTTATGTATTTTTACTGCATTAATTAAGGACAGTGAAAATAAGAAAACTGTTGCAGTTTTTTTTATGTTACATAGATGCCATAATAATCAATATAAAATAGAAAAATAAGCATTAAACCTGTGTTACTATTTCTCCCCCCTCCTTTTCCTGATAAATAATAAATAAATAAACTGTTTATCCCATTTTTATATTAAAAATATTCCCGATTAGAGTTTAAATATTTTCAAAGGCTGGAGCACTGTCGAGTACAATGATAATATTGGCCTCTAACAAGGATCAGTGAGCTAATTATCCGTAAAATCGTTTGATTCCAATTACAAAAATCATACTTCAAAATG
>OZ025299.1:194896293-194922293 GCA_964019185.1 Maratus speculifer
ACTAGACATGAAACATTGTCTGTCGAACAATAATGGAGCGTTGTTTGTTTGTAACCAGAGTGCACTATTTTTTTTTTTTTTTCCAAAAGCATTTTAATTTTTTGCATTTACTTTCATATGGCATATTAGGATTTTAATGTTTCTTTATCAATATTGTGTGTAATAACAAATGGAAAATATTTTCTTAAAAATGCCTAATACCCTTAAACAGAAACATCTTATTCAATCTAAAAGTTTTTGGACATTCCAGTCTATAAAAGATTCATAGTTTTAGCACTGTGATAAAATAAAAATTTAATTATACTTTTTTATGAAAAAAAATTCAAAAGAAATAAATGAATTAAAAAAAAAAGAAATTCTAATTATTTTACTTACACTTTCACTAAAAATTCCTACATTAATTTTTATAATTTGGCAAAAGAAAAAAAAAATACCAAATCTAAAAGCAGAAAAACTTTATATAGAAAAACAATGCAAACTGTGTCATTTTTCTTATATATTTCAATTAACAAAAATGTACAAAAATAACTTCTAAAATAAAGATTTGTCTTAAAAGAGATAAAAGATAAAAATGCTTCTGATAAAAATTTAGTCAGTTTTAAAAATAAACTTTTTCTCTGCAATATGCATCGGATTAACTGTGAAAAACTGCATCGTTTTTACAAAATATGATCGAAAATATTAAGTGAAAAAATAGAATCCTATAAACCCTTACATTTTAATTTGATAGAAAAATAAATTTTTTCAAACAAATCAGAAATATATTATACAATCACCCTCGTCTCTCCCTGAAAAAGCGGTTAGCATTGTACTAATAACTAAAGTAAATCAAAACTTTTTGTCAACGATATTTTTATTTTGTTTTATTTTTGAGACTAACTCCCAAAAAATATCTTTTAACGATACGTCAGTTATTTGATTATAAAACTATACATTCTTACTTTTTAATTTAAAAGAAAAATATTTTACTCAATCGATATACGGTACATTTTACAATCACCCCCTCTCTCCCCCCCCCATTCCACAAAAGAAGTGTTTAGCATTGTGCTAATAACAAAAATACAATAGAAACATTTGTTAAAAAATTTGTCGAGGATATTTTTATTTTATTTTATTTATTTATTTATTTATTTATTTATTTAGAATAACTCCAGAAAAAAATCGTTCACGATATTTCCGTAATTTGATCAGACTATAAACCATCAGTGTCTCAAAATAGAAGTAAATGTCTAAACTTATTTTAATCACATAACTACTGCAAAATATTTTCATTTTGATAGAATTGTCAATATCAAGTACTTTCGCTTTTTTCTACACTCGCCGTTTAACGTAATTTGCGTTATCTTTCTCTGGCTGCGAGCGAAAATGGAGCACCATATGACATTCCCTTCGGGAAAAGAAATTTGAAAAGGAATTATTTCAAGATCGGTTTCTTTATCGAGGTATTTTGTGAATGAAGCAGCTGGAAAACAGAATATGGTACATACGCATTTACTGATTGATAAGAAATCTGCCTTTTATGGTTATTGCGTGCTTATAAGATTCGTCTGAACTACTAGTGTATGAGTAAAAGGAAATGCTGATAAATATTACATAAATTCAAAATTCATTTTTTTAGCCCTTTATGGCCCGAATTATGAAATAATGAAGACTTCAATTTCTGAAGTATTTTTTCGGAATTTCTGAAAGATCCTGAGAAGATTTACGGAACCGATTAATATAAAATTCAGTAGGATATTGCCAATTAAAATTAATTTATTAAATATTCTTTTATAGGAGTTTTGTGGAATATTTACAATTCTACTAAAATATTTTTAAAATGTTTTATAGAACTAGGGAATTTACAAGAACCCTTACAATAAAAATATAGGAATATTTAACAACTCAAATTTTCCACCCACAACAATCTTCCAAGCTCAACAGATGCAAGTGAAACAGAAATCATTCTTTTAAATAGAAAAAGATAAAGTAAACTATTTACCGCTCATTTGCAAATTGTATTATTACTAATTGATGTACTAAATTAATTTTGTATCACTCTATTTAATGGATTTTTAAAATACCGTAATAGGGAATTTTTCTCCTGAAATTCTGGTACCATTTTGGCATTTGAAAGTACAAATTGAGTAATATAAATATGTGCCACAGTACTTCAAGGGGTTAAGTGATTCATGAGTTTTACGCACTTTTAATTGCAAGATTTCTGTTATATATATATTTTTCATGTACATAGTTTTTTTCATATTTGTTCAATTTTAACTTATTCTTCAGAAATTATTGGTTAGATTCTAAATATTATATTACATTGTAATTATCAATAAATAACAATTTTATTTATAATGTTGAAAATATACACCATTTATAATGTATATATATATAAATAAATTTTAATATAATTACAGCTGGAAAAACTAATTAATAGTTTCAGTTTTGAGATTGCATTAATGTAGCTGCATCAGATATAAACCTTGACCAAAAGTTTTTAGATTATTTGAAAAATGCTTTTATGGAGAAGTATATACAATTAAATGACAGAAAATACCGTATTCAAAAATACATTATAAACAAAAGAAATAAAATTTACAACGTATATAAAACAATAGTTCTTACCTTATATGTATTGTATTTATATTAATAAAAACTCAAAAGTAAAAGTAAAATTTTCTTTAGTGCCTATATTGCTGCACGCAATAATTATATTAATCTCGACCGTCCTGAGACAAATATTACGAAATACCACAAAAATCAGTTTAAAATTACTGTAAAACATCCCCAAAAATGTATCAGTCGATATATCTATGCTTATATAATATATACTTATTAAAAAGGTCTAGAAGTAATTTTAACAATTCTGTAAAATTTTGAATTAATTTAAAAGGTGTTCTTTAGTGTCTCTTACAGGTGACATTAGGACTAAGGATATTATTATTATTATTATTTAAAAAAAATTTTGTTTGTTTATTAAATTGTTTTTTTTAGTATTTTTTTATTTGTGTCATAATTATATATATATATTTTTTTTCATTGATTTTAAAATGGATCATGAAATGTAATAATCAGACTATAAAGAGTAATTTCTGAAGAATGGGTTTAAATCGAATACGAAGATGGTTCAATAATTATTGTCCCTAGTGTATATAAAATACTTGTATTGCTATGGTTGATGCGGAATATTGAAGCCTGATGTCTTAGATGCTTATATGCCCAATTTCAGAACCGCGGCTGCTATGTCACCATATTTTTGGGTGAAGGTTTAAAGTCCTATTTTTAAAGGGTTTTTTAGTGGGTGGGAGTGGTGAGGGGGAAAGGCTATTTTGTAGCTTATGAGGCAAGATTTATAACATTGGATGAGACGTGGTTACATCACTATGATCTCGAGTGAAAAAGACAATTGCCATGTCTTATCCACTGTCACAAATCAAGGCTCATAAGCTCCAAATCAGCCTTTCACCCCCAGCCACCCTTTCACGCCTTCCTCCAAAAATAAGTTAAATATAACAGCTTCTGTTCTGAAATTAAGCATATAGCATCTAAGATATTAGGTTTCGATATTCTACATCAACCATCGCAGTAAAAATATTTTAAATGCACTAGTGACAATAATTATTGAACCACCCTCCTAAATCGGATAAAAACTATGATACATGCGACACCAGTAAAAAATCTTGCAATTAAAGATACTGTAAACCTTAGGAACCCGTTTAAGTGACAATAGTAACAAAGTAATTATACCTTCACAATTAAGGCAATGACTTTACATAAAAATGTATAATATGAGAGCAATGTAAATAGAATTTTGGGTGTTTAATAGATTTAACAAAAATTTTAAATATAGTCAGGTTAAAATAAAGGAAAAAAAAGAAAGAACGAAAAAAAAAAACAGGTTGTTAACTACGAATGGTTTATATGAAACCATATCAAAAGTTTTTCTCTTTTATACTTCAAATAGTTTCTTCTAATTAGGACACTGACTTTATGTACATAATATAAGGGCAGTGTACTTGGAATATTAGGTGTTTAAGAGCTTTCATAGCATTATTTTTTTACATGCAGTCTAAGTAAAAAAAAAAAAAAAAGTAAGAAAAAAGAAACAGGTTGTTATCATTAATGGTTTTATGGGAGACAGCATCAAAGGTTTCTCGATTTTATAACTTCGAATAGTGTAATGTAATTAGGATTCTGGCTTTATATGCAAATATATAATGTAAGAGTAATGTAATTGGAATACTGGATGTTCAGTAGATTTCTCAACAATGTTTTAAAATACAGTCCAAGATAATAAAAAAAAACTGGTTTTATCCACGAATTCTTTTATGTAAGACCATATCAAAAAGTTCTACCTATTATACTACAAAAAGTTTTTTTTTTTTTTTTTTTTTTTTTTTTTTTGTGTGTGTGTGTAGGGTTTTTTTTTCGGCAAAGTGTTGTAAATATTAGAAACTGAACATATATTTTTAAAAATGGTAGCACAATTTGTTGAATCGTTGTTAAAAATTTCTGGATTAAATTTGCCGGGAATATATATAATATATTTTTTCTGAATCCACTTAGAGTTAGCAGATATCAAATTTTGAAGATGTTTTTTGTTAAAGGTGATTGAATTTTGTAAAAGGTGATTGAACTATACAACTATTGTCTGAAAACATACCTTATTAATATGAAAATCTGTGATTTCTGTGAAAGTTGGATAATAAGTAGTCATCTAGTGCTTGAAAGAAGAAAGAAAATAACATGAAGTGAAAAGTAATTTTATCTTCGAACTTGCTTTTCGACTTTTAACTTTAACGATTCTCCCTATTAATGATTTCTTTTATACATATTCTACGCATGTTTACACTTTTGGGGATTTTATACTTTGGGTAATTGCAATATGAAAAATATTTTTTAGAATAAAATGTGGGGTATTTTTGGAAAATTGGTATGAAAGAAAACATCAATAATTTAAAAAAGGCATTTCAAATTTAACTATCCTTCGATTTGGTTTTATTTATTTTATTTTTTTCATGCAATTAAATGAAATGTCTAAATAAACAATTTAAATAAAATACACCACAAACTATTTATCTTCAAAGACCATAATGTATCGGAATTATTTTGTGTCTTGTGTGGCCTTGTAAACAAATAATAAATGACGTACAATTCATTTTCAATAGCGAACCTCGTTAAGAATTATTTGTAAAACCAAATATATTTACGCAAGTTAGAGCACGGGCAGACACAGAGACAATCTAAATTTATAAACACTTTTTGTATTACACACTTCTGTCATATTGCCAATAATATATATAGTTTATGTTTACTACCATATTTAAAAAGATCTCTCGTTAGCCTAACTTGATTTTTTTTCGCATTCTATCTATTTATATAATGCATACAATGCAAAGGTACGATTTTGATTTTGGTGCGTGTCTATGTTTAGTGGTCTAAATATTCATAAAGCAGTCAAATAAAATTGATACCTCAATTCAAAAATATTTTTAAAAAATACCAAAAATGTATTTTCTTTTTACATACGTATATTTTTACTAAAAAATTCACTCCCAGCAAAAATCTTCAACGTACAGTATTTCTGATACAGTATAGCATCCGAAATCTTTTGAGAGTCCCTGTAAATACTGTTAGCACTTTTCATTATGTCAGAAGCAATTTGTAATAAATATCATCAACGTAAATCAGTTTCATTGCATTTAACATTATTTAACATTACTGAAATATGCCAAAAACCATGTATCATTATGTAATGAAATTATTTTGCGTAGATCTGTAAATAAATAATAAACATTTTTTGCACCACATATTACACAGAATGTAAATTTTAGAACATTTCAGTTAATACATATCAATTTTATCCTGTTTAAAAAGCTGTAACACCATTAAAATGAACTTGAAACAATTTTTCTCATTGACCGTAATGTAACGGAATACTTTTGATTGTACCTGCAATCAAACTATACATCCGATTTTCTTAAAATTTGAAATGACGCGACAAAAATATGCAACAATCATATATTTTAAAAGTATAACGATTCGGTTGGGTAGATTTTGCTCTGTTATATGCGGACAGACAGATAGACAGACATTGTTCCTGAAATCAAATTATACATCCGATTTTCATAAAATTTGAAATGACTCGACAAAATTATGCATCAATTATATATTTTAAATTTAAAACGACTCGGTTGGATGGATTTTTCTCTGTTACATGCGGAGAGACGGGCGGATTGAAGTCGACTGTATGTGCTACTTATTTACATAGTTTCTATCGCACCTAAAAATATGCTTGTGCCAGACTCTTCCAATTAATTTTGGTGGATGTACATTTAAAATTATGAAATAATGTTTTGTTCATCAGTGATGGAATAGTCATTTTCATGCGAGAAGATGAAATTTAGTTTTTTATTCATTTTTCTTTTTTTAACAAAAATAATGTACTGGCATGTAAAAATAAAAGTTTGCAGTTTGAATTTAAAAGTTATTTCAAAACAACAATATTTTATTTAAAAAATCCCCCAAAAATGAATTTATAGAAATAAATATAAATATTTAATGCTAATAGTTGATATACTAACAGTTGATAATATATTGATGAATAATGCATAGAAGAAAACTTTTCAGTGCTTTAATTTTTCGATTTATTAACTTGAACTAATAACTTTTATTTGTTACACTATTCAATTTCAAAAAAAGATAGTCTTATAAATTTAAAATGTATCCAAATGTCCCATCCTTCCCTTATACATAGCGTTCCATTCTTCCCTTAGAGCAACATAAAAAATATAGGTTTTTAAAAGAACCACGTGGCTTTTAGATTTAACTTAATTATACATTTATAAAAAGCATATTATTGAATTTACAAAATATTAAAAACAATTAAGTTAGTAACAAAGATTGAGATAGAATTTGAAAATCTGAGTAATTACTATCAATATTGTAAAATAATCTTTTTAAGTCACAAACTCATAGTTGCTTGCAACTAAAAAGATTTATAGCTACTAGTATAATGCAATAATTATTCCATCTTGTTAGGCATAAATTAAAAATAAAGCTTATTTTAAGTATTATTGCAGATGTCTCATTCCTCCCTTATTTTTCCTGGGGTACGAGAAGTTAAAATATAGACACACACATGCACAAAAGAAAAAAAATCCTTGCCAGTTTGGCCTAAAGGCGCAGGTAGATTTCGAAGTTAAGTGCTCATTTCAACAACAAAGAATAAAATATGAGTAGAGATAAACCCAGTTTAAAGACCGTATTTGGCCGCTTTTGAAGAATTTTTAACTTTATTTTATTTTATTTTATTTTATTTTATTTTATTTTATTTATTTATTTATTTATTTATTTATTTATTTATTTATTTATTTTTGTAAGAGCTGGTTTTATCAAAATCATCTTAAACAAAATTCGGCTTAAAACGCCCACTTTGACATCATTTAAAAAAATAAATTCTGACTTTATAAAAAAAATAGACCAATATGGCACATTGTATAGTCCCTAATTAAGAAAAACTGCCAACTGAATGCATTTGAGAGCAAAATGGATTTAAAAATGAGTCAGAAAATAAGCAATTTTTAGATTGAACACTTTCTCAATATTCAATCACGATCGCTTCGGGAAATTCTGTTCAAAATGCCCACTTTGACACCATTTTTTGAAGTTTAATCTGGCTTTATCAAAAAACTGGCCAATAAGTCACATTACATAGTTCCTAAATAAGAAAGCCTGCCAATTGAATGTGTTTGAGAGCAAAATTTTAAAATTTGAATTTTAAACTGGGTCAGGATACAAGCAGTTTGCATTTAACCCTTTCGTAGTTATAAGCGCGTATACGCGCCCAGAATACCACTTAATTTGAATTGCGAAATGCCATACTGACACCGGAATTTTTAAATGAAAATTTTAATTTTACAAAGAACGTAAAAAAAAAAAAATATATATTATGAAATAAATTTGTTTTTAAATTCCAGTGTCATTCAATCATTTTAGTATTTTATGAATAGAAGTGCTTTAACCGTCAAAGGGTTAAGTACAGCCTTAATATAACTTTCCCTTCAATTCCTATTTTTGTTTAATTTGTTTTTGCTATACGTATTGGTCCTATCAAAAATTTTCAACATAAAAGTTGTAGATATTATTGAGAAGATATATAATAAATTTAATCGGTTTTGACTTCTTTCTTTCTTTCTAACCGATGACCAGGCCCCTACCTGCCGAGTTACCTCAGCTTAACGGGTTAGATACCTGGTATCTCGGCGAGTGACCGCCTGATCGCCGCGTAGCGGCAATAAACCTGATAACTTCGCTTCTCACATTATCATATCTACAGTCGTTGCTTCTTATCAGCATTCTTTGTTTTGTCGGTTGCTTAGCGTTACACCCTGTTGTTTGTACTGCAAATGGCTACTCAAGTTGGTTTCGTAATTTAGAGCCTTGATCAGATGACGAGACCTTCACCTGGCAAGGCACCTCCAGAGGTGTAATTCACAGGTAACTTGGAGGACTTTGCACCCACGACGGCTTTTACATGCACCAGGCGCCGTTAGCGTACATGACGGAATTTTATCCTGCAGATAGCCTGAGTCCTGCAACCAAAAGCTATGAGTAAAATGTTCTGACAACTTGGACACCGTTGCCCAACCTACTTAGGACAGTCTGGAGCCTAATTGTTGATGCGTACTTGTCAAATGAAAATAGTAATTTAGTGGGGAGAGGGGGGGATTTGACATCTTAAGAATTGACGAAGTTATGGATTTTTTTTCTTTTTCCACCTCTCTTTTTATTTTATTTTTATTTTATTTTTATTTATTTTTTATTTTTTCGCGATAAGATTTGCTCCTATCAAAAACTTGTAAATAAAAAAGTTTTAGATAGTATTTAGAAGATTTATATTAAATTTCAAAATCCCTATTTTTTTCGCCCTTTGAGCCCATTTTTAACTTTATCAAAAATTTCTCATGCATACAATTTTAGCCCATGTTTAGAAGTAAGATAAACGTCAAACTGATTCGATATCTATTTTAATTAAGAAGTATGCGTTTTTTTTTTCGGCCGTATTGCTAACCCCTTAATCCGATTTAGCCCATTAACGAACTTCACCGAGATTTTATGTATCAGTTTGGAAGAAATGTGAAAAGAGTTATAGAAGTTATCGTGTCTATAAAAAAGCAATATATATATATATACACACAGAGACACACACACACATATATATATATATATATTCATTTAAAATATAAATAAAGCTCACTGTATTGCAATTTATAAAAATTTATTTTTTAATATTTTACAAATTTATATAAAATTATACTTTTAAAACACCATTAAATAAGTAATATTTCTGTAGTGTCGATTATTTTATTCTAATTTTACTGTAGTATGAATATATGTTAGTCCTTCTAATACCTATTATGTAATCAGCATTATTAGTATATATATAATTCTGCGGTTTAAAAGTATTGTATCACTATGTGTGTGTGTTAATAAATGTCGTAGGATATACTTTAAAATTTACTTGAATGTCGCAACAAACACTTTTAAAACTTTTCCGGCGCTAGTCAGTTCTCAGCTGTTTTCCTGGAAGAAATAAATGGCTGAACGTCGAACTAGACTTTGATATTTTTAGCGTGTATTTAAGCTAATGGTTTTAGCTTATAATTTTATTTCGAATAAATTAGATATTTTTATAAGCATTTTTATCAGCATTTAGTAACACTTTTGTTAAAGATAGCCAAATCCTATTTAAAGAGCTCAGATAATAAATGTGATAAGTTATACAATTATCAATTACTGAGCCGTAAAGTTTGAAATATCTATTTGGGTTTATTGTCAATTGCCTCTTTTATCAATTAATTCTCTTTATCAGTTAAAATCTCTGTGAGTACGAGGTTTATTTCAAATAGTAATTTAAAAAAAAAAAGGTTGCGGACCACAGATTATATTCAATCATATGATTAACTTAATTTTTTTTTGTCACATGACATTTTTATGATCTGAGCTCTTAATTTATTTCGAACTGTTATACAATTCATTCACGTGCATTAAAGATGAGACGGGCCCGAGCAAACTCCAATACGGTATAGTGCTAATAGTGAAAATTTTATTTATTAATAAATTGAAAAGGGTGGGAAGAGAGAAAAACTTTCTATTTGAGAAAAAAGAATGTACACGATTCTTAAAGTGTTTAACAAGCCTTTAAAAATCAGCTTTAAACAGAAATTAATTTTTATTGAAAGGATAAAATGTGAAATATGTTTTTTTTCTTTGCATTGTTTTTATTGGTAACATAAGAAGCAGTGGGATATCCCTTGTCTATCCTCGATTTCTGTCTGAAGTCTTTTTCTAGAATTATTGAAAAATAGAATTCATGTATTCTTGACATAATTTCACCATGATATTTTAAAAGAATAAGGATTGTGATTTTTGCAGTTTTCTGTCAGAAGTTGGGCATAAACAACGAATTTGCTGCTTTAAAGAATTTTTCGGGGACATGAAATTTACGAAAAAGTTATCACAAGGGAGTATTTAGGATAGATATATCTTTATAAGACGATGTTTTTAAATGAGAGAATTAATTTTCAAACAACCTTAAAAAGTTGTTAACAATTTACCAATACGTACTTTTGGTATCGGGTTCAGGATCTTATGACACAATATTTTTCGGATTCGAGCTCGGAAATAAATAACTCGTATTTGATTACATTTGTACATTATGAGTCCTAGGCCCTCACCTTCCAAAAAAAGAAAGAAAAACACTTCCGAATTACACAAATTTTTTTGAACAGCACAATTTCAGAAATATGTAAAAGCTACCTCAAAAAGAAAACTACTTGTTTTTTTCTTAAAAAAAAAAAAAACAAAAAAAAAAAAAACAAAAAAAAAAAAAAAAACAAAAAAAAAAACGCGTAAATCTTTCTTAATCTATTTTTAACCATGTCTTCCAGAGGTACTGTTATACTAAACATCTGTTAATGTGTTTCCACATTTGTTTAACGTATATCTAAGTTGGTTAAATTTTAAAAAGAAGACAGCCATCTTTCACTTAAAAATTCTATATAAATTATATAAATTCTATTATAAATTATATAAATGGACTGGAGTCGATTTCAACTACTAGATTTTACACAGGGCCGGGTCTGAAAATCTTGGTCCGTGCAGACCTTTATCAAAAGGAAAAGGGTGGAGGTTAGAAAAAAAAATAACTTATTCTAAAAGAAGTTATATTGAGTTATATTGTATCTAAGCTTTTAAAGGCAAATTACATATGCTTTTTCATATTAATAACACTATTTTGCATTAGAATCGACGGTTAAAAGACTGTTATGTAAATGGGAAGTTACACAAAATAGTTTAAAATGTTATTTAAATCGTAAAATATTTTCCCACTATTTCCCTTATTATACGGATGAAAGTGAACTGATTTAACCATAGGTAGGATATAAAAAGGACGAATCTGCTCCTAGCTTTTTAAAATAATTTTTTTGAAAGTTGTTTCTAAATATTTTGTTTACGTTCATGAGCAAATGAAAAAAAAAAAAAACTTTCTTACGTTATACGAAGTCATATTTTTATACGCTACTCATTGATTCAGTTTCTTAATACATTGCCTCATTGTTTAGTGATCATGTCCAGTGACTATTCACGTCATATAAGTTTCAGAGTAGTTAGGGGTTGATAAGTAATACAAAACTTTCCAAATTACTAAGATAAGAAAGGGAATTAATGAAGTTTATTTCTAAATAACTTTAAGAGAATAGTGAACAAACTGTGTTTTGACATGCTGAACCAGAGTTAATTAAGGAATTTTCGTTTTGGCGGATTCATGGCTTAAAGGGAATCCGTGAAGATTCGATATTATGAATGAAGAATTATTAACCTAGAAATATAAAGTATTGTTGTTAAGGAGTTTGTTTACCTTTAAATGACCGTTTTCGCATGGTTTTTTTTTTTTTAATTTAATTTTTTCTATCGTTTTGTTTAGCTGGAATTTGTGATTCCAAAAAACTAATATTTATAATTCTATTAGCTTCAAAGATAAAGCTTAATTTAATAATCCAGAAAATAAAAGAAATTTTAAAATAAAATAGCTGTTATTAACTGAAAGTTATAATTAAAAAGACAGGAAACGTATAGCCATAGCCCATTTTTGGTTTCTCTATATTTGTTTATGACAAACTATTTATCTAAGAATTTTTCATAATGTTTCTTATTCTTAAGAATTTTAATTATTGAAAAAAAAATTAACAATTTGTTGTTCAAAAGATAAAACTTCAAACGCATTGCTTTTTAGCAATTTTAATTTGTCGCAACTTTGATACTCAAAGTATTTTTCAGATATTCTTATGAAACACCCCTATAATCAGTTAAACATGTATATATACATGTTATTTTCTGTGTAAGGAAAAACTGGAAGTTAAAACCTATCGTTAATCTTTTATACCAAAGCCATTTAAACAGAAAAAAACACGCTTTTTTAAAGAATACCCTAACTTTTCGAATAAATTTTAGCATATTTCAATCATTTTTTGAAATATTTTGCAACTTTCATTAGTTTATTGCACAAAGATGTCTGAATACTCCATTATAGTAAAAGAAATAGATATAAATTAAGTAGAACTGAATGTTTAGTTTCTGGCATAAACGTAAAAATCCTCCCATTTTCTGTCCAAAATGGTCAATTTAAAAAATAAATAAATAAGAGACAATATAAAATAGAGAAAATATTTTATTTTATTTCATATTTTTATGTTGTAATTCAGTGGTGAATCAATTGAGTTTTTTCAATTTATTGCAGTAAAAAAATCTCCGAATATAAGCAGCCGTTAATTATTCTAGAATATGTTTTATGATGCACCAAGAATAGCTTTTAAGTCGGGCAGTAATACAAACACACACATAAAGAAAAAAAATAAAAACATCATCGGAATAATAATATGAAATTTCAAATATCGCTATTAGTTTGTACTACATTTAAATTTCATAAAGTTGCATAGACATCAAAGCTTCAGATATGGTGAGAAATATTTAAAAAGTATAATCTAATAAAGTCAATCGGTATTCTAATAAAGTATTTACCATTTTTTCAACATTTGATGACCTTCAAAGGTATTTTTATGCATTTAGTATTTTGAGTATGAGGAATAATTAGCATTTCTTTGTTATTTTTCACAGAATTAAAAGAAAATACTCGGAATTAGATGATTAACATATGTTGAAGAAACATTTTTAAAAAATCGTCTAATTCACATATTTTAACCCTTTTGAGTCTGGTGTACTATTAATAGTACATGTCTTTCATGGGAGCATTATTTTATATTAAGAGATTTCTATTTACATATAATAATGTTAGTATATGTCTATGTATTTTCTATACGACTTCATTTATGGTTAGGTATTTAGAAATAATAATAATAAATATTATTTACATAATTTTCTTTGTGCCGTTTGTAATTCTTTTATTTTAAACATATGTTTCACGCTTTAAATTTAAAATAAAAGTTACTTTCCTAAAAGAGTCACGTGTAATAAAGCGCAAAAAGTATTAGAAAGTTTTAATGTAAGTTAATTTTTATTATAATAAAATATTTTCTACGCATCTCCAAAAATTCTTCATTACCCTATTGTCAAATGAGCATTAATTTAAAAGTATTCAAAATATCAACATTCGTTATCTTTCAGATATTCGTTAAACACTATTTAATCTATTTGGATAGCTAGTGTTAATGTTATTAATGTAAAAGTACTTTTTTCTAAAAATTGAAAAAGAATTCAGACCCGAAAGGGTTAAAGCTTCATTTTTATGACTACAGTAATTATAAAGCTAGACTATCAAATTTTAAATAAATAAATATCTATTTTTAACATAATTATAAGTAAAAGTCTGCCAGCATAGTAACATAAGTTGATTCCGTGCTGTTACGTAACTTTACATTTAAGTGAAATGGTTGAAGGGCACGCTACTCGCAAGTGGCATGAAATTCTCTATTATTTGCACAATTCCTGCCGATTCCAATCAATAACAGCTGTACAATCTGTCATTGAAAACATTTCCTACTACATGCAGAAGGAAATCTATGCGAATTGCACCTATATTTTTCCCCATCTTTCCAACCTTTTTTGATGCCCCTTAATACTGAAAAATAGCTACTATTACAACATAATTTTTGGAAAGATCAAAGGTAGCGCGGATGAGCCTTTCATTCAGAATCACGTAATTTTGACTTATTACAAAAATATGAGTATCTGACAACTTTAAATCTAAAAATGAATTATTAGTGGAAGAAAATAGAATGGCCAGAATTTATTATACATACATAGATACATAGAGATTGTCCACATTTATCGTTGTCCAATAGATAATTACAAAACCTTTTAAAGGAATAGTTCTAATTGCAAAAATGTTCAAATGTTTTCATCAGATTAACAGGCTTTTACATCAGAATATACATTTTTTAATGTTGTGGAATTAAAATTTTTATGGCGTATCTGTGTCAATTTATATTTAGAAAAACATTCTCCGTGCTAAGCGTGCTGGTCACTCAGCGGTGAATTTCCCTATGTAAAGTCTATGGCCGCTTGATATATTTTTATATTCAAAATATCTCATCGGGAAATTAATATTTTCAACTTCTTCTTTCAGTGTTCTCTTCTTAAAAGATGTCTCCATTTTTCTTAGTTTTTAAATAGTTCTAAAACCTATGCATAATTTTATAGGAAATATGTTAAAATTGTACTTCCAGTTCGTCAGTTTTTAATACATAAAATATCAAATTGAGCATAAATTTTAGAAATATTTTGACAACAAAGAAAAAAGTGACATCCTTTAAGAAGAGGACACTGAAAAATAAATTAAAAACATTAATTCCCCGAGGAGATGTTTTAAATATAAAAATACATAAACGCGCATAGACTTAGCATTACCGAGGGGAATTCGGCCGTTGAGTGACCAGTACCCATAAAAGTAAAACAAGTGAAAAAATAAAATTCTAAATATAATAAAAGACTGCAAAAATCACCATAAGATAAAAATCAAAGCATGACGCGTTTTGAGCTAAAAGCAATACAGTTCATCATCAGCTGAAGGAGACACGTGTCCGTAAGAGTACAAGGTAAAAAAAAAAAAAAAATTAGTTAATGACGAGCTGTATCAGTTTTAGCTCGAAACGCGTCCTGCTTTGATTTTTACCTTATAGTGATTTTTTAAAAGTATTTTATTATATTTATTAAGTATCGCCAGTTTATTCGGTGTTTTTTTTTTAATAAAAATTATATTTTTGTATTATTGAAACTTACCAATGAACGATACTTTGAATTTAATAAATTTTCAGCAATTTCCAAATCTAAACACACGTTTTTTTCTTTCTATATTAGGATATAGTTTATTTAAAATGAATTTCAGATGAAAGAGAAAAAAATCATAGGAAGTTTAAATTTGGCATTTTCCTATGGGATTCTGTAAACTCAAGTAAAACTCAATAAATAAGTTCGGACGAAAATGTGCTACTTTAAAAGTAAACACTTTGTATATACACTATATGGTCATTAATCAGTGAACACTTTTAATTTTAGACATTTTGTCGAATATTTAAAGATATACTTGCCGGATTTTCCTGGAACTTCGGGATTATGAAATATATGTTTTATTTCATATTTATCAACGTCGGATTAATTAGTGGGACAATTTTTAGGCCAGTGAAAAAAATTCCACAGAAAACTAATAATATTTAAGGTCACCCTGTAAAATAAAATGCAAGAAATGATCTATCGCTATAGCTTACGAACATGTGGATACTGTTAATATGTGTATCCATTTGTGTAAGAATGGCATGTACATTCACGAAGATATATCATTTTTTTTAGGTTCAAAAAATTTTAGAATGTTTTTTGCTTATATCATCCGGGGTTCCCTACCAAATTTACTCCAAATATCTTTATTTTTCTGAGATTTTTTTGCTGGCCAGTAAATTGTCTTGCTGATAAAATAGTAAGTATGAAGTCAAACATATTCTTCCTAATCATGAAGTTCCAAGAAAATTTGGCAAGTATATCTTTAAATATTCGATATAATGTCTAAAATTGGAAATCCCCGGTAATTAATGGCCATATAGTGTATATACGTATATGTGTGTGTGTGCGTGTTCATACAAATGAAAATTTTCACCCCCCCCCCCAAAAAAAAAAAAAAAAAAAAACTAATATTTTAAGTTACCCGGATCTTTTCTGAAATTGTAAATTGATCCTAAAAAAAGATTTAAAAAAAGAAAGAAAATAAAATGAACATTTTTGAGAATTTTTTTCCATAATTTCATTCAAAATAAAGTATATCTGCTGCAATGTTTTGATTATTATATATGTAATTTTTCCTGCATGCTTAATTCAAGATTAACTTAGTATTATACATTGGAGGTATTTTTTTTTTCAATTTTTAGAAAAAAAAATTGAAGTTATACTAGGACTTAAAATAATAATAATAATAATAATAAAAAAGATACGAAGATTTTTTGTCTAAAATATGTTTGAAGGAATTTCAAATAAGGGAGAAAAGACGTATATAAAATTAAATTTGTCGAATGAAGATTTGACATTGTCTCGTGTGATTATTAAAATTCAATTTCAATTATCAGTAAGATTTATAATAGAAATGTGCGATTTTGATGGTAAACACGTATAGAAGATATATATGTTCGTATAAATACTTTTTTTTAATTATTCAAAGTGTTTATCTTAACATATTCGTAATTATTCTAAGACATAAAAATCATTAAAAGAAAGGAAAATCAAACAAAAACTATTCTATGCTTTACATTTAAAAGTAAAGCAAATTTTCAGCCATTTTTTCCATGTCAGTACTATTTATGTATGAATAACTTTCTATTGTTTATAGGATGAATTAGTTTAAAACTTAAAAAAAAAATGAAATATGAATAATCTTGAACTTTTAAAAAAGGTACACGTAGCTTAAATATTTTTGGTCTAAAATAAATATACAGGAATTAATTTCAAAAAGCAGAAAAAAATGTACAGAATTAAATTTGTCGAATAACAATTTGAAATTTTCTTAAACTTCAATTAGCAGCAAAACTCGTAAATGAAAAGGCGCATATGTTGTGAATTTCTAAGAGGAAATATGTATATTCCTACTATAAATATGATTTTTTTTTTTTACGTTTAAAAGGACATATATTTTAAGATATCGGGAATTTTCCTGAAACTTGAAAATCATTCTAAAAAAGAAAGCACAGAAACACATATTTACATCTAAAAATGAAGCACGTCTGCCGCATTTTTTTTTTTTTTTTTCATATGCCACTATTTTTTATTCATGAATAACTTTCTATTGTTCATTCCGGATGAATTAGTTTTAAACTTTTAAAAAGAGAAATGAGAACAATCTAGAAGTTTTAAAAAAGAAACCAGTATCAAGAACATTTTAGACAAGCAATGTCATCAGAGAGAGTGTTTCCTCAACACAGCAGGATACGCTTGTGTAGAAGGGCAACAAAATGAAAAACTGCTTTTCAAATGTTAGCGCTCTGAAACTTTGACATTTAACATAATGTAGGTCATATGGTAATTCAGTAGATACTTCCGTCTATGTGTAAAAAAAAAATCTAGCTACAATTAATTATAACTAAATTAAATCTAACTAAGAAAATTTTGGGCTTAACCCTTTAGGGCCAGGCGTTCTGTCTTTAATATAGTAGCATTTAGCAAAAACAGCAAGAAAAGTTCTGTTAAAGGCTTGTGTTCTGTCACGTAGGGTTATATTTCAAACACATATTATATTCAAAGGAACTGTGGACATTAAAAATGAAATCCTACAATTTTCAATGAATTCATTTTAAAATTGGAAGACTTAAAAATTGCAAGCGCAAAGAGTTACATTCAAAATTTGGTGTTAAAATAATAAAAAGTTTTTACATTATTTAATATGTAAAGTTTTAAAACAACCAATAATTGTCATATTTTGAAATGTTCCATGCGCATTTCTTTACATAAGATTAGACAATATTAATTTATCATATACGTATTCTATTTTACAGTGGAAATTTGCACGAATTGTAAAAGCTCGATGAATCTATAAACAGAGAAAATAAATTTTTATAACCACGCTTTTTTTTCTAAAACTGTAGCTATACATTTTCAATTTTATAGAAATTTCAACACTAAAACATCCCTGAAATGTAAATTTTTAAGCTAATATTTATACTAATATTATTATGCTAATATTATTGTATAAAGTATATACAGTATAAGCTTGAAAATAATATAATAAAATAGGAATTCTCATGAAACATTTTAAATGTTAGAAATGTGCAAAATTTTCTATTATCAGAAAGGAAAGGTTTTAAGTAAAGGGGAAAAAAACTTTATAAATATATACAGTTTTTTCAAAAATAAAAGCAGATATCTTTGCAAAGATGAGTCAGAATAGAACAAAAAATAATTACATGAAATAAATTTGAACATAATTCATAATTCTAATAATAAAAAAAGAAATCGATTTTTTTAGTCAAATTTTGTGATTTTAAAAGTCTATTTTAACCTTAATATTATAGAAAGTATGCGCAACTTGTCTAAAGCATTTGTTATAAAAGCCGGAAAAACTAAGGGCGAATCACAGAAATTGGCAAAATATCCATTTAAGTAAAGCTTTAATAGCATATTGCAAAACAATTCTAAGAGAAACGTTGAAAGGTATTCTATTGGGTTGTCACTTTTATTTTTATTTATGTTTTGTCTACCACTATTTCAAAACAATAGTATTTTTAGTAGATTTCTATTAATCATCGAAGTACAGTCGACTCTCGTTAATTCGAAGTCGTCGGGACCACAAGAAATGTTCGAATTTTCCGAAATTCAAATTATGGACAGTATGAAATAAAAACATACTTAATATTGTACTATTACAAAGGAATTAATGTTAGAGTGTTTTTTAATACATTTCGTCTGTTATCATTAGAATATGACTTAATAATAAATTAGAATACAGAAATATATAAACTAATTAAATGATTAGAAGCAAATACAATAGAAGAAAAATTTGAGGTGTCACTGATGGACAGACGGGGTGCTAAGAAAGTGGATATCAAATGCATGGGATTATATGTATACTCGTTCGGAACAATTTTCACAAAAATCAAAGAAAGAAAGTTATTAAAATTATCTGAAATCCGTGAAAAAAAAAAAAAAAAAAAAAAAAAAAAAAGAAAAATGAAAAATCAGAATTCTCGTTAGCTCGAATTAAACGAAGTCAAGAGAAAATGAGTTCGAATTAGTGAAAGTTTTTAACGTTATTCTACCATTGAAAATTTTGGGACTTCATGTTTAGTTCGAATTAAGCAAAGATTCGAATTATCCGATTTCGGATTAACGAGAGTCGACTGTATATCAATTTTTAGAAATAGTGAGAGAAACGTAAACTTTTCAGGCAACCCTGCACTGAGAAACATTTGTGGAAACGTTACTCCGTAAAATTGGTGGCAGCATTGCTGCCTCCAATTTTATGGAGTATTTTAACCGTTAAAACCGGTGTAGCATTGTCATGTTACACCAGTAATATATGTTTAGATTACACCATTGCATATGTGAAAACAATTTCTCCATGAAATTGGAGGCAGCATTTGCCACCATTTTTACACCACTTATATGGAGTAACGTTTCCACAAATGTTTTACAGTGTGCCATATCTATGAATATTAAAATTGCGGTACAAATCAATACAGCGGTAAACATTTTATTTATCAAAAAGAATAATAAAAAAATATAAATTAAATAAATAAATAAATAACAGATTAGAATTCACATTTTAGCTTAATGCATAAAATCTTCTATGGAAATCTATACATATAATAAAACAGTAGGACCCGGTGTGTCTGTACATTGAAGATAATTGACAAAAATGGAGTCAGGGCGATAAAAGAAAACCAATGAAACACAAAAAAAATTTTTTTGAATTTTTTGTCTGTCTGTCTGTCTGTCTGTCTGTCTGTCTGTTTGTTCGAGGTTATCTTCGTAACTACTGAATGAATTTTTATGCGGTTTTCACTAATGAAGAATGCACACTCCCGGGCAGTGTATAGGCTTTGTTTCATCAAAATCGGACAACAGACAAAAAAGTAACAAAAAGAAACAAAAGAAACTATTAGGTGCGCTGCTCACGTTTTTTAGTACATAACGTTTTTTAGTACATATAAAATCCAATAGATGTCACTGTGCGATTTTAAAACGCGCTATCGTTATGTTTTCGCCAGTCTACTTAAGTATGAGAAAGTTTCAAGCTGGCTGTCGTTCCATGTGGTTTAGTCGGTAGAACGTCAGTGCGCCATACTGATGGCCCGGGTTCGATTCCCAGCATGGAATTTTTTTTCACTATGTTGGCATTAACGCCTATAAGCAATTAAAAGAATTTGAAATATTGTATTCAAGGCGAATTTTCTCTCTGGGAAAATTTCCTTGCATTAATATGTCAGTGTAATTTTTTTTTCGATTTAATTTTTTTTTTCGAAACTTTGTTTTTCTTAAAAAATTACAGTAAATATTTGATATTTCCCAACGTTTTTTGAATGATCGACTTGCTTTTTTTTTTTTTTAATGTATGTCTGAACCTTATCTAACTACTTCTTCAAGATTTCTTTAGATAAACCGACCAGCGTAGCGGGCGAAGGCCGCTAGTTCTTAATAAAATAGTGAAATGTTTAATTATAATGGCTATATCAAGCTTGTTACAGTAATAATATTCTACACTTTCATGGGATTTATTGTTAGTCTGTCCAAAAGTATAGCTTATATTCCAAAGCTTTTGTTTCAATTACACAAATTTGCATACGTTTTTAGACATTTAACCGAAACGATTAAAAAAAATGTCTTGCTTTTTCCACGCAAGCACTACAGTAATAACGTATTCTACTATATTAATAAAAAAAAAAGAGAGAGAGATACGTGAAAGAAGGAGAAAAAAAAGTAAGGCAGAGAAGTTGCTGTATAGAGGCAAACGGAGCATATTATTCAGCCGTATTCATCTTTGAAAAGAGCAAAATTTATGCATTTGAACAAATGTAAAACTAATATGAAATGCGTTAAAAAATTCTTGCTTTCTTTTTCTCTATGCTTAGCTTATAACAGTGGATCTTTGTGACAATATTCGTGTATTAATAGTTTTAGTTTTGTTTTTTCATTGATTTTCCCCCTTTTTTTTAATATTTTAAGCGACTTTTTGTTTTAAGCTGAAAGACAATGGGTTCTGAAAAAGAGCTTAAACGAAACTTTCTAGGACTTTTTATAAACAATAATAGTTATAATTTTCAATGTAATTTCAAATTTTTAGTCGAAACTTTATACACACAGCTCTATGCCTAAAATGTATAAGAGATTGTAAAGAACGCTCTTTTTTATTTATTTTTTATTATTTATTATTATTATTTTTTTTTTTTTTGCCTTTAGATTTTAAATTAAAGACTAATAAAATTAAAAACACACTATTTTACAATTTTTTATGATCCCTTATTGCGATATCAAATCTATGCTGCTGTAAAACACTATACAAACAGTTTTTGAAAAGCTTATCTGAGATCCAACGATAGCCTACCGCGTTTAAGCGTCATTTTCAAGTAATCACTTTTAAGCATTTATTTCTAACTTCAAGCTTCAGCAAGCATGGTATGCGATGAGCTTCGAAGAACCAATTATAAGTCCTTCGGCTAGAATCCCTTTATGATGGAATATTTAAAAGAAATTATTTATCTGTCAGCTTTACTAAATTGCCGCGTAGCTATTGATCTACGAAAAAGAAATTTTGAGCTTCGTCAGGGTTCGTGAGCAAGTGATTCTGTACGCCCCGGAAAAAAAATCGCGCATCTCTATGAATGTTAAAAAGCTATTCCATACATATTTGAATATTTAGATGAAAGAAAAAAAAAGCTTCACACACGTTGAGTAGTAACGGGAAAGACTGAAAGGTATGGGGAAATGAAGTTTGATTCTTTACAACCTGTTACTACTTCCGTTGTTTTTGGTTCAATAACCGAGGTAGAACAATATCATCAATAGATATCTGTATCGATTCTTGAATTCTTTTGTAACACACAGTTTTATAAAAAGCGTAATACTCATGCAGTACCAACTTAACGGTTAGTCATTGAGGCTTGTTCCCAAATTAGTAAAATCATCATTATTATAGGAATTTTAAATAAAAAAAATTTAAAATAAACTAAAATGAAGGCAATAATAATGAACTGTAATAATTGAAATCTTTAAAAATTATGCAGAATTATTCCTGACATAATTTTAACGATCATACTTTCACATCGCATGACAGGGAATATATTCAGTGGTAATAAAATATAATTAGAATATAATTACAAACGGATTCAATTTTAAAACATGTGTTACTATACATTTCCACAGATGAATGCTTCTAGAAGAGTTAAGGGAAATTCTTCTATTGCGAAATTGAATGTGAACCGATGAAAAAAATAAACGCGATTATTCATTAATATAATTAAATTACAGTTTCCACCATCAGAAAGTAGACGTCAGATGCCGACGATGTGGACTTTTAAAAATTATCTCCGTAAATTTTGAGTATTTTTCAAAAAATGATAAAATTTCATCAAGTAGAAACTTCAAAGTTCATAGGGATATTTTATGAAGTTGAAATTTAAGAATTTTCTTTTTTTTAACGCACATCGGCGGCATCTGATGTCTACTTTCTGATGATGAAAATATAGAGCATAGAATTTCGAGATCGCACTGGGAAAAAAATACAGTTCTGGAATTTAGAATCTAAATTGTGGCTCTAGAAAAAATAGTTCCATGTCATCCTTATAAATTCTAGTTGCCATTATATGAGAGTTCTAGAATCTACTACAGGAATTCAAGAGAGCTTTCCTTTATTCTCGTTGTAATACTTATTTAAAAATCTCAGCAAATAGATACGAACACAAGAGGTTTGATTTAGTAACTATAATTCTAGTTTTTGAAACTATTTCCGAAATCAAGCTATACTTTCTTGTTACTGAGACGAGTCAATATCGTTTCGTCATCTTGAAAACAAGAGACTAGAAATGTTAGGTCGTTTCGGCTATTCAGCTTTGTAGTTCAACCTATTCGCATATTTCGGTCATCTATAATTCTAGTTTAGGTATTCAGAAAGTGACTAACTATTCATTCTAGGTCAAGGCGGTATATTTTTTTTCTCAGTGCGGATTGAAACCCCTTAACATATAAGTTTAGTTTTATGTGTAAAGGAATTACAATAATCAAACACGCTTAGGATCCTGAATCATAAAAAGGTCTGATTAGTTATCATTAGGTATCACTTAGTTATCACCTTTTCAGTTAGCATTAAAAGATCCTTTCGTGATTTTTTATGGTAACTATCAGAATTAGTTTAAAACCGATCTTAAATAACTATACAGTCGACACCGGTTATAATGTAACTGGGATATAACTTATACTTTCGCTTATAACGTACTCAGATGCTTGGCCCCGAATGGTATCCTATATAGTTAATGAATTATAATTTCGGCTATAATGAACAATGAAAAAGCCTTAATCTGGTTATAACGTATATTTTAGGCTCCTACAAAAAATAAAATTTGGATGTCAACCTTGCATATCTGGTTTGCAAACCAGTAAAGTGTCTTGAACATTTATCCCAGTGAGTTCTAAGGCTGGGGTTACTTTCTTCCTTCAAACATACGTACTTCAAGATTAATTATCGTCCTTTTTTTATCCAACCGTTTGTAGTTATTGACAAAAGGTATAAATAGACGTAAACTTTCGGTGTTGTCTTTCATTTTTAATTGCATTTGAAGTATGCTGAAGTCTCATTCAGTAGAACGAAAAATACTTATAATCTCCATCGTATTTTGAATCTCCCTAACCTTTTGTTATCAACCGGAATCTGCTGACGAAGAAGTATCGTACTTCAAATTGAAGCTTATTATTAAAAAAAGTCTTTGCCACTTTTCATGGGAGAGACATGTATTTTAACTTGACATATGGAAATGTAAATTGTACTGTGTCATATCAAAGAAAACAACGAAAAATAGCATATTGTTTTTTGTTAAATAAACGTGCAAGTAGTAATTTCTTCTTTTTTTTCTATTTTATTTTTATAAATTCTTAAAATTTCTATTTTAAATCTCTATTATTGCGTGTGTTTCTTATGCACCTTTTCCTTTCACATTTTGTACTGCATTTTAATGGTTATTGCTTATAACATACTTCGGTTATTAGGTACCATATTTTCTGGTCCCCTCAAAGTATGTTATAACTGGTGTCGACTGTATATATATTTTTTGTAGAAAAAATAATCACAAACTTGTCCAACCCAGCCTATACTTTTAAAAATCTGCTGCAAACTCTCCAATTCTCGGACTGTTTTATTAGGTACCATATTTTCTGGTCCCCTCAAAGTATGTTATAACTGGTGTCGACTGTATATATATTTTTTGTAGAAAAAATAATCACAAACTTGTCCAACCCAGCCTATACTTTTAAAAATCTGCTGCAAACTCTCCAATTCTCGGACTGTTTTAAAGATAACAGCTACTTGAACATATTAAGTGCGTCTGACCGTAATATTGAGCAAATAATGGTCAGAATAGAGTGAAATTATGGTTATGTAACCAATTTCTATCAAAACGGTCGAATGACTGAACACTTTTTTGTAATCTTTTAACAGTGATGACAATAATAAAAGAAACAGAATATACAATTTTATGAATCAAAAGTAAATCTTCCTTTAAAGTAACTAAAATTCTTATCCCATCCTCTGATGATTTCTTTTAAAAGGTAAGAAAAATGACAGAATTCATGACAGGAATCTTAAATGAATTACGATTGGCTCTTTATTTTGAGCTTTAATTGAAGGATATTTTTCCTTACAGATCTGTGATAAAGATTGATTGGATCGTAATTGCAGGCAGACTTCTAAGAAGTTTACATAATTGTGGTTTCAGTTCTGCTGACCTAGACATTTGTAAATAGAATTCCGAGAAAATATTTTCCCCCAATTTCTTACAGTTCTTGTACTAAAACAAATGTGAGCTACTTTTCATAAAACTGTGATCAGAAACAAAAAATGGATCTAATAATGGATCTAAGTTTTTTTCGAAATGTTAAGACATCAGAAATGGTTCACTAAAGAAATATTTAACAACGTTGCATGTTTTTGTGTATTTCTTTACTGATTTTCAATATAAAATGAAAGGACTATAAAAATGTTTAAAAAAATATAGCAATAACCTTTTACTTGAATGCAGATATTTTAGGAGCATTCTTAGACTTCGAAGAAAATTGTTGAAATATTTTTAGATACTTCATATTTAGTAATAATTTTTAACTTCATGGGCTATTTTCTTATTGATATAACTCAAGAGAGATAAGTACGATATCTACATTATCATATAAGGGAAAGTTTCATCAGAATATTGTATATTATGTACTTAGAGAAAATTTTTTGTATGTACATTGTTAAAAAATTTTGTAAAAACACAGAAAAAAGCGAGACTCTCTGTAGGTTTACACTACTTCTCGGTTAAATGCATTTGATCAAGTTTCTTGGTCATCATTTTACAGACATCCCCCCTACCTTACATTTAATTCCCTGTAGAGATTTCCATATCTTTATTTAACGATATTTTTATCTTTTTTAAAATTTGTAATTCAAAATACACACTTATAAAACTCTTTTGCATTTTTTTTTTTAGAATTATTAAAAAAGATAATTTATTTTAAAAATAGTTTTTTTTAAAACTTAGAATAATTTTGAAAGGAAAAATCATCTTCTCGTAGTTAGTGGGGATTTGTATGGACAATCACTTTGAAGTTGCTTTCTTCATATGCCAGAAAATTAGTCATATTATGATGCTCCAATGAAAGCATAAATGTATGGTAAATGGTGCCATTTTCATGGTATATTGTACAAATTAACAGCGTGGTAAGAAAGTACTTAGCATTATGCATTCTAAAACTTGGCTCAGCACTCACATGAGTCTTCG
>OZ025299.1:194922393-195025393 GCA_964019185.1 Maratus speculifer
ATGAAGATGGCTATATGGCACAATTCTAATAAAATAGTGTCTAAAGAAATAAGATCATTAACAATTTATTAACATTCGAGGTATTGAAACTCGGGTAAAATTTTAGATGATATAACGATCAAAACTGCGTACAGGATAATAGCTTTATTCGCAACTAAAGGACTAGACAGGCCGTGATATTTCCACTACTTTTGTTTGTCAGGTGATAAAGATAGGGTGCTTTCCACAAATTGATCATCATTGGTTCTCAATGTGATCAAGTAGGCTTTAAATCAACCGAGATTGGTGGAGTACCGCGCATTGTCTCTTTTGTTGGCTGATATTCGTTATAATTAGACAATGACAAATGAGGCAGTGTGGTTAACAATATACTAAAGCACTACGAAACGAAACTCAGGTAAGCACTAATGACGATGAAAACTAAAGTATAGTTAAAACTATTCAAATCTAAAGCGATAGAGACAAAAGAATAGTTAACAATATATTTATAACTCGTTAATTTTTAAAACTGGCGGTAATTTTTTACCCCTAACGCATCTGTAAACGTAAGCTTAAAGCTTCTTCAAAATGCCCATAAATTTATTTCTTAAATTTTATTTTCGTTGAATCCTAGTTTTGTATAAAATATCCCTACTTTATCATATTTCATATTCTTTAGTCAAACATTCTTGGAATAAAAAACGCACCACTGCTTGTATTGCGATCTGTTTTGCAACAATTAAAAATTAATTTAATCTATCCAGTTCCAATTTTTAAAATGTAATTCTTGAACTAGGTTTGTTCAAATGACTTTCTGTTTGGTATCCAAAAGTTAATTTTACCAAAAAAATCAAATATGGTGTAAAAATCACTTTTAAAGTATTGAAAAGTTTCGAGTTTAATAGAATTTCTAAATGCAGAACTTAGGTGATAAGTGTAGTTTTAATTAATAACTATTCAACTGATACAAATCCCATATTTATTCGATGACTTGTGGCACAGTTAGCACGGTATTGTTTTTTTTTTCTTTTTTTCAGACTGTACTTAACATTTAGGGGACTGATTGATTAAAACATGTTTGAAACTTAATTTCTCTCAAGCTCAGATTTTTCTCTCAAATGTTCAAATATGTTTCTAATGTCATTCTTTATATTCGATTTTTTTTTAAATGTAGATCATTAGATTTTTTCTAATTTAAACCTATGAAGGAACTGCCTTAAACTGATATCTTTAAAAGTAAACCTGACGTGTATTCTCCTTAAACAAAGTCTTGTAAAAGTAAAATAAAAAAAAATAATAATGATGATAATCGAGTTACATTGGATATATTAAAAAAAGTTTGAATTGGGCTAAAAGAATATATGAAAAACTATCATTTATTGGCAGAAATAAACAAAAAAGTAAACCTGCAAAATAACTTAGACTATATATATATATTTTATCGCACAATATAAATTAGTAAATGAAAAAATGCGCAATAAAAATGTTAAATTGCATATTGTAAAAATCCAATTATAGAGATGATTTTTGCTTCTCTTCTGTAGATAATTTTATTCATTCTTCATCAATAAAACATGTCGGAAACTTTAAAGATTTAATAACCGAATTTATTTCTTGTTATTACTTTTCCCTATCTTCCATTTGTCAGGTTTTTTTTCCAAAACTTCCCCAAGAAAAGATGACCCTGTTAGGGTCACCAAATGGGATCTGGTTTTCCCTCTGTTCTATCAGCGCCAAAGAAGCGAAAAGAGGGTAGAGGACGCAAATTACGACCGAAATTCGTTGACAGATAAAGACAGCTTTTCGGGCGCTAGGTCTGCTCATACCACACATCATCAAGACTTCTTTTTTTTAATTTGCTTGTTGGTTGGTTTTCTTTCTTTTTTGTTTTATCCTTCATTTCCCAGACAAAGCCGCGGCTAAAAACAATCACTGCAGAAAAGATGTGACAGGGTAAGGAGTGACTACAATAATTTTTGTATCATCGGTAATGGGAAGGACAGCAATGAAAATTACAAATTGAAATTTGCTTTCTCACCGACTTCACCATCTGATAATCCTGTATACATCTCTTTTTTTACATTTAGAATGGAAACTAATTGTATAAACTGCCAAAATATGTGTTCAAATAACGAGAAAGACACTATTGAAGAATCCCTTGTTGAAGGTATCCCCCTCCCCCCACAAACAATTTAGTTACCACTTTAGAGCCATTATTTTGAAATTCAGACAAAAAAGTGATGTTTTGATAGTTGTATGTTTTGATTGCCTTGATATTTTTTTGTATGTTGATGTAAATCATACCCAATGAACAATCTTCAATTTTGAAGCCCTGAAAAAATTTCTTCTTTTCTACAGAAAATGTCAAAGTTCAAGGTTGTGAAGGCCATTTTTCATGAAAAGTGAAATGCTGGTACATTTGGAGCACTATATCTCTCGCAAGCAACAACATCCCAAAATTCTTTTGACATAAACTGTTAGTATAACCCTACCTGCTTATTAAAATGTATTTGTTCCAATGGAGCATTGTTACTTTACATTGTTATGTTGCCACAAAGTACAGTCAAAATGACGTTTTTTTTTCCAATTTCCGCATTTAATATCTTATTTAAGCAGCAGTACCCCAAACATTTTCTTATAGAATATGAAAGTACACTATTAGGACTAACTAAATAATATAGTACTGCACGGAGATATTGTTGCTGTTAGTCTACATAATCTGTCAAATATACAAAATTTTCAAAATCTTCAACATTTAAATTAGCATTAGCTAAAAAAAAGCGCCACGTTTGAATAAAACAAAATATCTCACACAATAGTTAAATATATGTACAATAACATGGAAAAGAAAAACAAGTGGGGTCTCTTGATATTTTTAGACAAAAAAATGACAAAAATTAGAAGAAAAGCAATGTCCATTATCACATTTGTCCCCTAAGAGAAAATGAAACATCCCAGTTCTCTTTCGGAAACTGCAGCAAAAAGGGATATTTTATTTTCTCATAGGGAAAAAATATAGAAAAAGAAAAGAGAACTATGATTTTTCATTTTCTGATAGGTAAGAAATGTTGTCATCGACATTGTTTATTTGAAAATTTTAAAAATATCACGAGGCCCCACTTCTTTTTCTTTTCCATGTTTTTGTACGTAGGTTCAACTATTGTGTGAGATAATTTGTTTTATTCGAACGTGGCCCCTTTTTTTAGATAACGCTAATTTAAATGTTGAAGATTGTGTAAATTTTGCATATTTAACAGATTCTATTTACTAACAGCAACAATATCTCCGTGCAGTACCATATTATTTAGCTTGTCCTAGTAGTGCACTTTCATATTCTATAAGAAAAAGTTTGGGGGTATTATTGTTTAAATAAGATATTAAGTGCGGAAAATGGACAAAAACGTCATTTTGACTATACTTTGTGGCAACATAACAATGTAAAGTTACAATGTCCCATGGAAACAAGTCCATTTTAATTAGAAGGTAGGGTTATACTAACAGTTTATGGCAACATAATTTTAGAATTCTTTTGCCATATACATCTGACATTTATATTTTGTTACAGTTATTTTCAGTACAATACAGTTATTTGTTATAGTTGCTTGCGAGAAATTATAGTGCTCCAAATATACCAGAATTTCACCTTTCATGAAAAATTGCATTCACAGCCTTGAACTTTGACATTTTCTATAGAAACGAGGAAATTTTTTCAGGGTTTCAAAATTGCACATTATTCATTAAATATGATCTACTTCAACCTATAAAAAGATCAAGGAAATCAAAAAATACAACTATCGCACTTTGTCTGATTTTCAAAATAAGGGGTCTTAATAAAACCGTAAAATCATTATATATATTTTTTTCTTTTAAATCCAAATTCCTGAATGTTTTTTT
The DNA here is from genome assembly GCA_964019185.1 of Maratus speculifer. Classification (NCBI taxonomy): domain Eukaryota; kingdom Metazoa; phylum Arthropoda; class Arachnida; order Araneae; family Salticidae; genus Maratus; species Maratus speculifer. Next base: position 194,926,267 of record OZ025299.1, read on the forward strand.
TTTTTTTTTAAATTCGCTCTTGCCCAAAATCAAATTTGGAAAAGCGTTTAATAATCATCCAGTTAAAAAAACAAAGAATATCTATGACAATAGTCAATAAATTTTCTGTATGTGCTAAATTGAGCTATCCATGAGAAAATAAAACGAAGCCTGTAAAACTATGAGCTAATTTGATCTTACATCTGTATGATAAATTCACAATATCGATCAAAGATCAAGCTTGAATTCATTGAAGCAGATAAAAACTAGACATTTTGCTTCATCTAAGAAATGAAACAAAAGTGTTATGTAACTTAAAGAATCTTTTTAACTAGCAAAGAGAAACATTCTATAAATATGTCATAAAATTCGTGCATTTTTAAATGCTTCGCTCACGAATGAGTACTATTTGCCATTGAAATCGAGTGCAAATTTTTAAGAAGAAAATAACTGTAACAAAATATATATGTCAGATGTATAAACTATTTACTGTAGTTTAAGAGATAATTATTATGAAATGATTTTTGAATTAATGAATTGATTTCTGCTTTTTAAAACACACAAATCGATTGTTGCAGTAATTGATCGATAAACATTATATCCTACATAAAAATGTTTCGTGAGTATGTTTTTAATTGTTTTCTTAGTAGTAGATATATAGTACGTGAGGCATGTTGTAAGTTTTTAGATCACGCTTGATCAAATTTATACAAGCTGTGATCAACCATTAATGAAACTTGAATTTTTATATTTATAAAATAATCACGAGTTAATAGCACTGCATAATCGAATTTACTACATACTGTTTTAATCAGAATAAAAAATGAAGAAAATCATTTGTGGGAAAATAATTTGCCGGTGAGTATATGTTGTCGGTGATTAGAGGAGGTCTGGTAACAGAAATTATCCTTAATTGATCAAATAGTTGCGCATACATACTTTTATTCTTGATGTGAATAATTTATAAAAGAAGATAAATCACAGCATTTTAGTCAAAACTGTCTATCTTGATAGATAAAAATAAAGGAGGGGAGTGTTTAACCATTTCCGGCTCGGTGTCCCCCCCCCCCCCCCAAAAAAAAAAAACCCACCTAATTTTAATTTTACTGTCAGAAAAAAAAAAAAATAAAAATTTTCCTTTTAAAACGTATTTGAAAATAAGTAAGTTCCCATTTTCTAATAAATTCGTTTATAAATTCTGGTGGAAGTTAATTATTTGAAATAGATTTACTCCGCACCGGAAAGTGTTAAGGAACTTAGGCAGATATCTACAAATAGAGAAAAACTTGGAGATAAGCGCGAATGAAAGTTGAGACTTACATCTTCTCCAGCTACAACTATCTTCTCACAAAATTTATATAGCCATACACACAATCACAGCAGCAATATTGAGAGGTACAAATAAATTAATTGCGAAAAGTCTAAGAAAAAAAAACTCACAGCCTATGGAAATCAATTTAGAGAAAATCGAAAATCATAGGACTGACGTGATGTGTTCTTCAACTATAACGCTTTACTTCTCAGTAATTTTATGTGAACGAACATTTTTTTTTTTTCGCAGAGAAACCGAATGATAGTATACCGACAAAATTCAGCTCATGAGAAATATGATACAAATATTAAATTTCATGAGAAAATGAAAAAGTAGAGTTGGATGGGTTTCCACCTAGCTGTTCATAAGAAAAATAGTTTATATATCAACAATTTTTTGCAGCATATTTAGTATTTAAAAATATCAAAAATCAACACATGTGTCCGATTTTAGTGCAAGAAAGTGATGATAATTCATAAAAAGAAAATTATACCTGAGTAACATTTGGTTGGATAAACGGATATATTTATTGCTTTATTTTTAGAGCAATGAGAAGGTTTCATACATATAACTTATAGGACCTAAGAATTGTATAAAAATTTTAATTTATATAAAAATCGTGACTTTCAAATAATAAATAATTTAACATAAATGACTTAAATATGATGACAACATGTGAAAATTTTTCGCAATTGAAATCATAACTCTAAAACTAACGGTTTAGAAATTATTCATTGGAAAACAACGAGATTATAAACTCCATATATCGGATTTCTTTAATTGGGAAACATACCTTGTTCTAAAGATATTTATTAAATTTGATCCAATTCATCATTAAATAGTCATACTAATTTTAATTCTAAATATTATTGTTCATTAAAATAAAGTAATTCAAAGCAAATCCATTTATAATATATATAAACTTGTGAATTCGCTACACAATGAGTAATTTTGTTTTTGTGTTTTTTTAGTAATTGTCATTAAGTAAGAAAAAAAATCAGCAAGGAAGAAACGACATTTAGCAAGATTAATACCGTTTATTTATTTTTGCAGAAGATTTATGTTAAAAAAGGTCTGCAATTCACCATTAATGTCAACGTATACAATAATACTGATAGAACAAAAGGCATTGCATTTACTTGACTTATAAAATTAATTACTGGATAGTACGTTTAGTAATAGATTATTTTTTAACGAGCAATAGAATTTTACAGCTCTTTCCAATTGAAATATTTCTAAATCTAAGACAATAAGTAGTATAAATTATTCTTTTTAACTTAACAAAAGATGTACAGAGTGGCGCTGAATGACTAATGAAAAAATATTACTCTAAAAACCAGTTCTGTTTAAATAAAAAGTGCTGAACTGACATTTTTAACGATGTTTTGCGTAAATTTATCAGGTCTTCCTTAATCATATGTTTTCTTTATATTAGTCTCGTGCTTGAATTACAAATAGATGACATAAATTACAGTAGTAATAAGTGCTATTTATTTAAGAAATTAAAAGATTTATAAAGGGAGGCTATGAAATATTTTCAATTGGCCAGAACGTGTGGCGAACGAATTAAAAAAAATATGGGAAGGATTAAAGAAGACATTTTAAAATAAACTGAATAATTAGTAATATCAATAATTAATAAATCATTCATGAGAAATTAATCCGACCAGGTGGGGGAAACTAAGAAAATAAAGGCATTTAAAACAATGTTTCTAAAAAAAGATATTTATTTGAATAGGAAGTCCTTAAATCCCGTGAGCCTTTCCTGTTCCTACGTCCCTGACCAGGGTAAAATTGAGGGAAATATACACACTCAAGTGCACAATTATTTTTATTTGTTTGAAATACATAATTTCTACTAAAGATAGATTTAAAATGGATTAACAAAAACAAATATAACAGAATGTTAAAAATGTCTAATTACTTTTTTTCCTTTCAAGTATCCTACATTTAGCCATTACTACCCTTCATCATTACTCATCTTCAGTATATGCTCTATTGTTAAGGAAATTAGCGAAAGCATAAATTTTCTAATTTTTTGCTTAAAATAAAGTTAAATATCCGCAGAAAATTCTGGCGATTTTTTTTAAGATTCTGTTAATTAAAAATATACGAAAAAACCTTTTTATTGGATCCATTTACCTTAAAATTGTTCCGAGTTGTAATCTTTATTTTTTTTTTCTCGACTTGTGTATTTTCAATATATTAGCATGCCGAAAATGCAAGATCTTCAACATATATATTTTCAAATGACTAGATTTTTTAATGGACAATATTTATGGCGCACTTCATAAAATAAGGGAACGGATTCTCAGTGTCATAAATTGTTTACATTTTAAAGATAAAGTTAGTTAAACAGTAATTTTTGCGGTATTTTTACATTTGTCATCACATTTCATTTATTTTGTCTAAACTACTCAATTTTTTAAAAACCGATCATTACAGTTATAAGCAACATTGCAAAAAAGCGTGAATATAATATACATATATATATATATATATATATTGCATAAAAGTTTAAATTTGTAGGAGAAGCATGGTTTTAAAATTCTCTAACACCTTAAGGTTTTTTATTTTTTGTTATTGTTTATTTGTTTTGTTTTCCAAACCTTACAATATGAATTCTACTATATGAATCCAACTATAAATCTTATCTTGACCAAATAATTTTTCCAATATAAACCATTTAATAATACTCAAAATATACCGTAATTTCGGGTGTATAAGCCGCAGATCAAACAATTCTTTTTCGACCCAGATTTTTTTAAGAAACAAATATGACTAGTTAGATCGCCGTAAATATTTGTCTTCAATCACTAAATAAGTTTTCTGGGTCCAAAAAGAATTGTTTGATCCGCGGCTTATACACCCGAAATTACGGTAAAATATTGAATTATTTGTTTTCAGAGGCTAAAGAAGTCCCTTAAATTATTGATTACACGAGCACACAAAATTGTCGTCTTCTCCAATTTCTAACACGAATATCTAGAAAGTATTAAGAAAATGACGCGAGTCTTTATTATTAAAATAATTGTGTAACTAACATGTGTATATGTGAAAGAATATCACTTGTAAATTAATTCTTTTTCCGTAAAAAAAAAAAAAAAAAAAAAAAAAAAAAAAAAAATATATATATATATATATATATATATATATATATATATATATATATATACGTAACTTTCTAGACTGGTACTTTATAAAATATTTTACTTTATTCCATCTAAATCTATCGTCGTATTCTATTGCAGTTGTTATTTGGATTATATACTGGCCGGACTCTCTAAGTACAGAAAAAATAGTGCATAAATTACGAATGATTTTTAAAAAATTTACTTTTAACAATAGTAAAAAAAAAAAAAAGGGAAATGGAAAATGTTTAAATTTTCTCTTTTTAGCATTTCGTAACATATTTCATAATATGTGTTTAATTTTTTTTTCTTTACATCTGTGATTCTGGGTGCCGAAAATAGCTTCGACAGACGTAATATCATTTTCAATTTTAACTGCAAAAGAAAGGGGGGAAAAAAACAGAAAAAAAATTACTTACGTAACTTTTCTGGTGTTGTGCATCTGAGTAATTAACAGTTTTCATGTTCCAAAAAGAAATTATACGAGTAGCATAGTCAAAAATACTCTGCTATTTACTCATGCGGTTCTGAACATAAATGCCTTTACTCCTAGTCTTTTTGCCCTCGATTTCAAGCCCATTGTTTGAAAGTAAAAACATTTGGCTTTGTATCCTTCTTACTGTAGTAAAAGGGCGTGGATTTCATTAAGGCATTCATTAAGACTATTCATTCAAACTAACGTACGAGTGCCAAATTTTTAAGATGATTCTTAGATGCTGCAGGCATTTGGGTAGCTATTTCCTCGACTAAAAATATTTTTACCATTATCGATATAATCTTTTAAACCTTATATAACCTTATATAACCTAAGTATCCTTTAACACTATCATAATTTTTTCGTTAACAAAATATTTATAGAAAATTAATGTCCTAATAATTTCCCAGTAGTTAATAATTTATATATTGATGCTCATAAGAGTTGACGTTTCCATTTTGTCACCGGTTTTTTAAAACAGAATTTTGCACCTTATTAAATCGAGGAAAATGCTCCGATTAAATAATGCAAATTTTTCAGCATAATTTTACTGGTGGAGATAAAAAAGAATTCTTAAGCCTTTTTGCGGCACGTATACGTGTCGCTCGTCCCCAAGGGGTTAAGATAAATTTAATAAGATGGTTTTAAGATTTACTGGATGTGCGTTTTCATCTAAAATATGGATTTTAAAACTGAACTAATATTTATGGTATTACAAGGTGTTGGGTGAAATTAAGCGCTGTAGGAAAGGATTCGAACAAATTACTGGCTATAGGTAGCAATTGCTAAGAATTAATACTTAATACTAAATGCTTATTTAGATATCTCATTTCATTGCATGAATAAAAGTGTGATTTTTTAACAGTGGTCCGATAGTGTTGGAAAGTGTTTTATAGTGTATACCGTGATTCATAATTTTTTTCTCGTTTTCTTCTAGAAAGTTAACGCTACAGCGTAAAAGTAATACGTGGAAACTTCAAAATAAAAATGGAAAAATACTTTTTTTTAAATTAAATCTTTAAAAAGTAATCATCGAAATATTTAAAGAATAAAATTAACACAAAGAATTCTATAAAACAGATTTATGTGTAGATTTTTAAATAACTTTTCCATTTTTTTAAATTAAATAAACCCTTTATTTTTATTTACACTTTATTATTTCACATGTAAAAGCTTATACAGAGGGAACAAATTAAGAGCATATATAACAGACTATATTATGACAATTGACCTTAAAAAGGATGTTAAATAGTTAATCTGTATAATATGATCCGCAGAAAGTTGTAATTTTTTTCCCAAGTGAGTATATTTTAGAAGGAAGTGTGTTAAGGCTACCATGATAGAACCAAAATAAAAATAATGAAAAAAAGTTTCTAACTGAACGTCTAATTAAATACTGTTCCACCAGGTTTTTGTTTCACTGGTCAAGAAACAGAGAAAATAAGAGTTCACTTAAATGACTCGTGAACCGTGAAAGCATTTCTAATGAATAACCCAGTGTTTAGACATCAAGCTACATAAACTTGATGAAAGTTCGAGAGTTTTTCTTGCAAAATATATAATTCGCTTTTGAACAATTTGCAGTATAAATGAATTTATTATATTCTTATGAACAAATACTTAAGAACCTGTGTCGTAGTCTGTAAAAACCACAGGTAATATGCTATTGGAAGTGGCTATACATCAGAGAGCAAACACTATAAGTAAAGAGTGAATACGAAGTTATCTAGGAGGTATAGTACGTATACCACGATATATCCTCTACTATATCCCTAGTACAACAGTCACATAAAGAAAACTAATTTCATATTTGAATCAGATCGATCCACACTTTTATTATTTTATTCTAATATCTGATAATTTTAACACATTCGGAGAATAATACCTTAAAAAGAAAATTACCTTCATTTCATCTTCGGCGTTTTTACAGTTTTACTAAATATTAATATCAAATATAAAAATGAGAAGGATACAATTTAGGTAACAGTTAACATTATTATTATTATTATTATTGTTATTATGATTACTACTACTACTACTACTCTGTTGTGAGACTTGCTGATTATTGATTATATTTTTAAAAGGAATTATTCACCCGTATTGAGTACTATATGATATTTTGCATGGCCCACATGGTGAACGATCGGTTATATGGGTGATATTTTCATGACCTACAAAAAAGCTGGATCCTTAGTTATACGGGTGGTGATATTTTGCTTTCCTTCACAAAAATATGCACATATCCAGTCAATGTTTGTCTGTTTTGTTTTTCTAGAATCAATATTTCAATTCAGGTATTTAAAAAAAATGAATTCTGAAGTATCGTTTAAAAATAAATAAATAGCTGAAATAAATGACTGAAATTTTGTACAAAAAATATTAGCAATAAATACGGATTTTTTTCAATCAAACCAGCAGCACAATGCAAACGAAATAAGTCAAATACAAACTAATACAATTTTTACAATATTTAACTTGATATGAGTGTGTTTATATCATTAGTTTATCACTCTCTGTTTTTGTCTATCTTGCAAATTTTTGAAGTTCAAAAAAAGTTGAGATGAATTCTTGTGCCTAATTGAAAAATTTATTATAACGAAAAATAATTTAAAGCTACACAAGAGGAAATAAATTCACTGCTATCTACAATTTAACTGTTTCAAGTACATTTTAATATTATAATAGTAATTTTAATTTCCAACTAATGAATTTTATTATTTAACATTAGAACCGCGGGGAATTTTACCCAAGTTTTATAAAAATAATTCACACCAGAATTTTTATTTAAGTCTATTTAACTTATTTATTTTAAATAATTTTTGTGCAGTTATATGTAAATTTTTTTAAAAAGACTTATCTGATTCGAATCGACATCTTTCCACTGAGTACGGGTAAAAATGACCCGTCTCCGCGGTTCTAGTGTTAAGAATACTTATGTACTTCATCTCAGTTACAATTATTAAAAAAAGGTGACTTAACGTAAAATTTTTAAACTTGGAAAAGAAATTGAAGTACATTATCGTCGGTGGTTTTTATTGTATTTTAATAACTATCTTTTTCTTTGCAATTTGGAGAATTTTAAAATCGATGTTTAGATGAATTCACAAAAGCATTATAAGGAAAATAAACAGCTTAAAAAGTTGTAGTACATATTTATCAAATACAAAATGGGCATACTATCATGAGAATATTATTTTAACTATCGTATCAAGATAACTATCACATTACTTATCTGTGATATTTACATTCGACTGCTTTAAATAGATATAAGTGAATTACTGGAGAGAAACAAGCAGAAGTAGTATAATTTTAAACGATTTATATATGAAAAGGAAAAGAACGATATATAAGAGCGAGACTGATATTTTTTCTTTCATTAATATTTATTTTTTTCCCCTTCGCATGCACTCTGCATGTATTTAGCGTGTGATACTTGTGTTCTCATTCATAACACCCCCACACAAATCGAATTCCTTCTCAACAGTTTGTCACGATTTCATTCCACCAATAATAACAGTTCACGATAACAATAGTTAGGAGACGGGGACCACTAAAGATGCATCCAAAACCAAATCTTCTTATTCTATTTACGAATCAATGTCAAAGTCTAGTTGAGACAAGATTGCTTCCCATTGTGAAAGTGTTCATCCTAATATATTTAAGGAGCACCCTAACTTGATGAAAATCTTTAGTATAATACTTCTGATCTGATATTGGCATTCTTTATCTACAGTCATACCTAGACTTCCTTATTGTCTGTTATCAATGATATTACGTTTGTGAGTGACATTCTAGGATGCTGAAGTAGCTTTCATTTATTTGCTTTTATTCAACGATTGTTTGAGATGAAGTCCTCAGTAATGATAAAAAAAAAAGTATTCAAATTAAATATTATATTATTGATAACAGAGAAAAAGATTATAATTATTTAGCAATTGTTTCAAAATACCCTCAGCTACGATAAGAATCGTATATCAACTAATCTGTGAGTAATAAAAGAGATAAAGATTTTAATTATTAAGATTCAATTTATTGATGAAGTAACATTCATTTACCTGTAACTATGTATTCAGTAACTATTTAAGGAGTCTCAGGATTCTTAAAATTGGATGGTTGGTTATCAGCACAAGTGATATATACCATAAGGGGGTGGAGGTGACCTCAGAGGGAATCTTTCTAAGGGAATCTAACCCATATTTACGCAAGCAAACGGACGCAATTGCGTTCAAATCCAGAATCTCCTGTCTACCAGTTTCGAGAGCAGAACCTCTCGGGCACTGGGCTCTTAAACTTGAAAAAAAGGTAAAAAAGGCATTTTCAAATTTTAACATCTTAAAATGCATTTGATTTTAAAACACAATTTTTATTAGGATGAAAAATATAAGTGTATCCTTCCACTTTATGTATTTAAAAAATTGCAAGATGAAGAATTAGCATATACAGGGTGCTCCAAAGTGTCAGATATTTCATGAGTAGAAAATTGGAAAAACGCATTACGCTCTGAATTACCAAATAAATTTTACAATAGAACAAAAATTTTAATGCCTGCTTATATTTCAGATTGCAATAATTACCCGGAACCTAAATAAATTTGTATTTAAAGTATTTTTATATTTTTAGTTCAACGTTGTATTTAGCTAATGCAAAATTTAGAAAACTTCAATCGATCAACAAAAAATCATTAAGCAAAAAATCTTTTTTGAACAATAAAAAGAAAATTTTGGACATGAAACGTATTTTGAAAATTTTTTGAAACAATATTCAGAAGGCTTTGAGATATCTTCCGTGTTATGCTCCAAAACGTCATTTGGAGTATTTTTGATTTGTTTTTAAATTTAACTCTGCATTTGATGCACTCTTCATAAAATCCCTACATCAAAAATTAAAAATAAACACTATTTTTTTTTTTGGTATTTTGAAAAATATAAAGAATCATAAAAAAATAAGTAAATAAAACAAAAAAACAAAGAAATAGAAAAATTCGCAATGGTTATATGGTTAATACGTTAAATTCCGTGTCAACCGAAAAGAGAAAGAAAAAAAAAGTCATGTAGTCGATGGAAACAGAAAAAATGTGGTTCGCGTACAGTAATTCAGTTGGAAAAACACAAATAACACAAAAAATGTTCCACTAGTCTTAAACCTGAATAAATATTTGTGATGCTTTCTACTCGAAGTATCTGTAGTGTTACGCGGTTCTTGCGTGAAAAAATAAGAAAGCTGAACAAAATTTAAGCATGTTTTGCAATATGTAGGTCAGCAATAGAAACAGTGGTTATTTTGGTCAGAATACGATATTTTGCATTGTTTCCACGCAAACAATGCATCGCGTGGATCAGTTATCTTCATATTAGCATAGAATCGGGAACCTTAAAATTTTCGACAGAATGGGTTCTTTAGACTTACAAGCATTTTCCAGTAAAGTCTTATAGAAATGGAATAATTCTAATATTTGTTTAGGACATTCACAATAATATTATTTTTCATATTAATCTAAGTGTCGCCAATTAGAAAACTGTTATTGATTTAACTTTTTAACTCGTACGCGACGAGAACTCTTTTCCTAATTTTTAATCTTTTACCATCGGATTTCATGACAGAAAATTTTGCCTAACTGAATCACAAAAATGTTCTGATGAAATAAGGTAAACTTTGCAATTAAAAATAATTGGTGGGGATAATGAAGGATTCAGAGAGCCTTGTGTGGTACGTATACCGGCCGCTAAATGTTAATGCCGATATTAAAATGTATTCTAAGAATTCCATAATAGAGAGAATCTCATTCATACAAGAAAATCTAAATTATAAATTTCGCTTTATTTAATGTCGGAATGTCTGTTATGAAGTGAAGCAAAGTAAAGCCTATTTTAAATTTCTGGTATGAATCCGAAATACCTGAATAAAAAAATCCACTAAATTTGAAAAAATATTAAAATGCAAACTAAATTAAAATTTTGAAAACTAAATTAAAATGCAACGTTAGATAGAAAACATTTAATTAGCAATGTATCAATTTCCTAAGTAAAATCGTAAACAGTAATTTATAAAAGGTGAATTCATAATTTAAATTTATTTTAAACGTTTAAAAAAATAAATTCAAATTTTATTTTAAACCTTTCGGATCCTAATTTGTCTTTTCCAACTTTCAGAAAAAAAAAATACTTTTACATTAATAACATTAACACAGCCATCCAAATAGATTAATTATTTTTTAACGAATATTTCATTGTCTGAACGAATGTTGTTCTTCTGCTTTCCAGTCAACTAATATTCATATGAGAATAGGCTAAGGAGGAATTTTCGGAGATATTTAGAAAATTTGTATTACAATAAGATTTAACTTATATTACAACTTTCTAATATTTTCTGCCCTTTTTTACCCATGACTCTTTAAGGAAAGTAACTTTTATTTTAAATCTAAACGATGAAACATATGTTTAAAATAAAAGACTCGTAAACGGCACAAAGAGAATTAATCAAATAATAATAATTATTATTGTTACTAAATGCCTAAACATAAATGAAATCATATAGTAAATGCACAGACATATATTGACATTTCTACATGTAAATAGTAGCAGAAGTATTTTTTAAAACAAAATAATAATCCGTAAGAAGATATGTATTATTAATAGTACACCAGAAAGGGTTAATTTAAAAATATTTTGTACGAAGATACCTTACACAGATAGTGCTGCTTGTAAATATCAATGAGATATGAGGCAAATTTCGGAGATAACAATTAATTCGCAAGAATATTTCTAAAATAAAACAACTGCAGAACAAACATACGAAAGCATATCACATGATGCAAATGCAATGTCACCAGCTTTTTCCAGGCTACCAGCAGCACATACAAGCGACAAGTATCTCAGGACTACCATTATTTCCTATTATAGAAAATTTTGTGATTACTTAAGCGAAAATTCTTATTCGAAAATAGTCATAGCCTGCACCTCTCCGCACCCCCTCTGTATGCACCACGGCATCCCACTGTTATAAAAGTTCTCACTTGAAATCTCCGCCAAGCTTTGTGTACTAACATATATATAGTTTTAATTTGTCAAACGAAAAAATTTTAAAGGATGTAGCAAGAAATCAATAAGTAGCAATAAATAAATAAATAAATAAATAAATAAATAAAAATACATATATATGTACTATAACAGATTTTGTTACATTTAAATTTAAAACAAAAATCATATAAATAAATTAAATATATCTGAAATTTTTATGTTTTTTTAAGTATAAATTATACTAAAAAAAAAAAAAAAAAAAGAGTCAATGACCTTTCTTGTTTTCCTCTTCTTTGAGATTTCAAAATGATCTTTGCTTCATGCAGATAACTAGCTGTATGTGCTCGTTACCTAAAAATCTAACGACGTAGTGAATTGTACCTTCCGTGCAATAGTTGCGGCAGCAGATTTTGGCAAAAGTCCCAGCACAGGACATTGTCCGTAACTTCGAAAGAAAAAGTTGCAGGAAAAACCTCATTCAAGAAAGTAAGAGATGAGAGGAATATCGGAGATGCTATAGAAGGCCACAATAAACTGCAACGCATGTCAAGGCCAAGGTTAGAGGCTTCAAGACATACGGTTTCATTATTTTCCTGCTTGCATTTATCATGTCCGAGAGCTTCATTTTGAGTGATTAAGCTTATTACATGAGCATTACGCTTACATTAAAAATTAGAGGACAAAAGCAACTGATTGTAGTTTTAATATTACGCTAGTTAAGTACTTTTTCAAGAAAGTGATTAAATGAGGAATGAAATTAATCTATTTTATGGAAATGACCAATTGCGTACTTACCTATGAACACTTATACAGACCGCAAACACTGTTGCCAAATCTGGCGGTTTTCTAAAATTCAGAAATTTTGAGTTCATACTAAAGACTTTAATACTATTTCCCTTCATTTTAGTTCCTAAGTATCCAACATTATAATAACCAAAAACAACTCAATAAAATCATAAGTCGAAAATGTAATATTCCACCTTGATTCAATCACAAAATGCTCAATATGAGCTTTAAAAAGCTCACCGTTTTAATTAAAAGGCGACAAAAATGAATAAATAAATAAACATTACACGTTAAAAACATACATTTTATTTAAAATTTCCTGGTACATTCGGCGTGCAAATTCCGCCGTCATTGCCAGAGAATCTTTTTGTTTTGAAAGTGGGAAGTACTAAGTAATTTTAAACAAAATGTATATTTTTAATTTGTAACATCTATTTTATTATTTTTGTCGCTTTTTAAGTAAAACGTTGTTAAAGTGTGACAGCGGCTTGTATGGTGTTAAAAAGTATAGGGTTGTTTCTGCTACATTATTTTTATATGTAACAAGAACGAAAAATCATGTATCAGACATAGATTATGGGACACTTTCCAACTCTAAAAACGTGTTTTATGAAATTTCGCTGTTTTTCATACAATGAGGTACGATATCTAAATAAACAATTGAATAAAATGCATCAAAACAATTCTTCCTTTAGACCATGATGTATTGAATTATTTTGTGTCTTTTTATAAACGTATTTTAAATGATACGCACTTCATTTTCAACAGCGAACATTCTACATAACACGGCATTAACACATGCCCAACACAGTCAAAACTTACATGTCCATTCGGATAAAGCAAATTAGAGCGGTGACAGACGAACAGACAGACAGACAGACAAAAAGAAGTCATTAATCCTTTCAAATATGTTGCAAAACAGCAGAAAATAAGTGACATACATCTTCCGTCTTTGAATTTTCTGGTGTTACAACAAAACATTTAAGCGTTTCCACTATATTAATTAATTTGCTATCAAGATTGCATTCATTTCATTTTTAATTTGCCGTTAGCAAAAAGAATAATTTTGCTGAAATATGAAAAATTCTTTTTTTAAATCTTGTTTATTATGAATTTTTCAACAGCAAAATATTTCTTTACATATTTCTCCTTCCCAATTTTGTTTTCTATAATTGTTTCATGGGCAAATTAAGTCGCCTCTTCAGTAATACCGCAGGAAGTTTAAGAAAGAGGATTTAAAAAATGCGTTTTCTTTAAATAATGAAGTACACACACTCATAATACATTATTTTACATATCGTATACACGCACACACACACATATATATTTGTAATACATTATATATATATATATATATATATATATATATATATATATATATATATATATATATATGTAAGACTAAAATATGAGCTATACATAAATATCAAATAGACGCTACGAAAATATTTTATAGACTTCAAAAATGCAATCCATGCAAAATTTCGCAATGCAGCAGAATATTGTAGAAAGTCAATATATTATAAAACTTCAATAATTAACTTACAAATAGCGCATAATGAAAATGAGTGTTATCAACTTTCATATATGCCATCAGGTGCAGATTAGTGCATTTACACATTCAATCTTTAGAACATTCAAGTTTATTTTAAATAGTAAATTTTCACCATTTCATTGACAGCTTAATAATGCGGCTTCCCAAAAGCAAACGGAGCTTAAACAATAACGTAACTGGATACTAATGATCTGAATACCGCTTTATAACTTTATCATACAATTTACCATTTTGACAATGTAGCATAGTATCGTATTAAACGTTTGTAAAATGTGCTGAATTCCATTCAAAATAAAGCCGTTTTATTTAGAATAAAATATGTTATAGTTTTACTAAGTATAATTTATAAGATGAATGAAGGAGCTTTTTTATTATTTATAAGTAATATGCCTTTAGTTAAATATAAAAAAATTAATAATAATAATAATAATAATAATAATAATAATAATAATAATAAAATATCGCTTGCAATATTTCTGTTTCGCTAACAATACTTTATAATATTTTGTAGTTTTATTATATTTCTATATGTCTAAAATTAGTCTGAACTGAATTATTTTAAATCATTGATTGACATTTCTTTTTGCATTATATTGATTAGACTTATATTTTTCACAAAATGGTTTGAAAGAGTGTGAATCATACAGATTGCAGGGCTCCCAAATGGTCCGCGAACTGAACATCAGTATTTTTAACAGAAAATTTCATAATACGTTTGAGCTAAAATCAACTTCCAAATGTGGTTTCTTGACAATTTGCAAGAAAAATCTAAAAAAAAATGTCTCTAAAAAAATTCTGATGTTCAGTTCGCGGACCATTTGGGAGCCCTGAGATTGTTTAAAAAAAATGTTACAAATATTAAATATTATCATTATCAGATGTACTATAACAAATATATTTCGTATGTGAAACAAGGATAGGAATCTACTTATAGAGTAAAAAATACAGGGTGATTCACTTCAAGCCATAACCACTTTTTTTTCCTTCAATTTAAAAATAATGTATATACATGTTATATATTTTTTTAACTGAATAGCTCTGCTTTGTGTGAAACCTGATGATATAATGGAAAGTGCTGGAAGTGTACTTCAGTTCGATCACTGACACAGTGTATATTATAAACTACATTCCGAATGATAGAATACCTATATCATTATTGCTTGGACCAGGATGGTATTTTATCGAGACCAACTTAGCTCTCAAAGCTTAAAACATATTTGACTTTCTGTGTAACCTTTCTATATTATTCTATCATTGAGAAAGGGACTCGAGTTCCCCCTTATTCACTGCTCAGTGTCCGGTCGTAGCTTTTTATATTTTTTAATTATTGATTATAATCGTCTTTTTACAAATTTTATCTGTCGCATTTATTTACACTACACCGCCATCTGTCGCACGTACCTACTGTCTAAAGTTTGGGCTGAATTTTCTAACTTACATTTTTTTTATACTTTCTTAGATATAAAAAAATGGGACCGTGAGGGACATCTATGCTCTATAGACTTGATTTCTAGATTAAGCAGTCCCTCTCAAAGAGTAAAAACAGTAAAATAGTTAGATTGAAACAAATTGCGTATATTTTTCAATAATAGAACTACTACCCCGGTTTCTTACATGAAAAATGTTTAATATAGTGTTTAATATAGTGTGTATTAATGTTTCATTATTACTTTCAAATCGTCGATAGAAAAAAAATTAAAGAATTTTTCATAAAACTTTTCTATAATCTAGAATTATATGTATAAAGTTATATCTTTTAAATCTCTAGATAAAATAGCCGATATAAAAGTATAGGAAAAATTTTAGAGCTCTCTTATAATAAACTATATCCGCTATGAAATAATTCTGAATAGGAAACAATAAACAAGATTTTATTTAACTAATAATACTAATAGTAACACATTGCTCAGTGGTGCACAAAACAGGAATTTTAATATACATTAGTATATATTAATTTTACCTTATTTTACCTTGTTAAAATAAGAGAATCCATCGAAATCATAGCACGAGAAAATAAACCATGTAATGATAATTTATCCTACAATATACCAAAATTATGGCATAACATCATAACATCATAAAACCTTAAAATTTTTATTTCCTTGCAATATTTTAATTTTTACTCACGTGTAATTGGCAACATTTTTAAAAATTTTAATTCATTTAGTTTTTAATTTAGTAGAAATATTATCTCTCGAACAAGATGCAAACGTAGTCCTTCCATTTCATATTTTCCTGAAAACGCCCGCAGAGGACGGCGCGAAACGTTGAAAGTTTTATTTTATTTTAATATGTACTAATGTATATTAAAATTCCTGTTTTGTGCACCACTGAGCAATGTGTTATTATTAGTTAAATTTTATGGTGCAACTGTCCTATATATATTTATAAGATTTTATTTATTCTACAACTTATTAACCTTCCATGAATTGTGTGGTTCAGTCATACTCAATCTTTCTTCAGTGTTTGTGTATTTTAGTTTTATAGCTACACAAAAAAATATCACATAAGAATTGTATGAATAGAAATTTCGTTTCGATACATAGTTTGAACAGAAGATTTAAATTATGTTGCCAAAATTATGTGTTGTCTTTGAAAAAAAGAAAGTTTGGTCTGGTTTTGATTTATTGATGCTCCCCTAATCAAATTATATATACGTTGTTACCAGACCAAGAAATCGGCCCTATATAGAACTGACCGGACATTTCGGGAGTTGGTCAATGAAGTTTTAAACTAACCGGATAATACGGGAATCGTCTGCATCGGCCAGTTCGCGAAGTGGCCAGATGAGATCGGCCAGTTCTCGCAGTGGGTATAGGCATTTTTTTTTGTTCTAAATTTTAATGTTTTGAATGCACGAAATGCTTGCAAATGTTCCAAATGAAATAATAAAAAAATCATGCTAATATTTATTTGAATACTTACTTCTTTAAGTGAACACAAGAGATATTTCTTAACAACATTTTGATAGCGTTGGAAGATGGTTCATAATCTATTTAGTGATTTATTTTTTTATCTTGTTTTAAAGTTAAATTATTTCATTCGTCGATGAGCCAAACTTATTATTTTAAAAAATCCGTTTCAATTTTAGTTTTATTGTAAAACATTTTAAAAGAATCTTCTGCAAAAGGGTGTTAATTAGTTTCCAGTGAAAAGAAAATAATGGGGAATATATAAGTTTTTTATGCTATTTCCTTATACAATAACAAATAAAAAAATATTCCATTTGAAAAACTATGTTTTGGACCACTAAAGTGTAAAGGACATAAAAAGATAACTGACGTAAGGAAGACATATATTAAAAGGATACATCTATTAACAACATGAAATTTGAACAATTTCATTGATAAAACAGAAATGTTTCTTATTATAAATACGTCGAGGTAAGGTAACTTTCTGGTTTTTCACTCTATTGGTCAAATTTAATTTTAAACTACTAGATTTAAACAACTAACTGACATCAGGAAAATTATGACTAAATTTAATTTCAGGAAAGACAAGTTGAAAACGGTGAGTAAATATCTCTTATGCAGAATTCCAGCTAGTAAATGCGTTAATGAACTATGGATGCAAAATACCACATGTTTTTACAACACGTTTTAAAAAATGTCTCTATTATAGTGCTTAAAAAATGACGTTATGTTCCTATCACGGATGCACGTCAATGCCACCTATCGGGTAGCCTTGAATCCCCATTTCATATACTGACCAAGGCTTTCCTGGCCACTTCGCGAATTAGCCGGACAAAACCCAAAGTAAGCTGTTCATTTCATGCATTTCGAGTTTTGGCTAGGAATCTCGGCCAGTTTGCAAACTGGCCAGACTTCGGTTTTTGGTCATAACCTATACAACATTTAAAAATCGACTTTATTTTCTGTCGACTGCCACCAGTCGATTGGTCGATTGGCATTTTTCTATTACAATTAGTTGCAGAGTTAATAGAGGGTGATTATTTTTTTCCCCACGGCTGTTCAGATATCACTCACAGTGGTAGCCATATAGCTTCTACTGTTAATGAACCCCATGTAAAAATGAATAGAAAAATAGCATAAATCATAGTCAACTTAAAACTGCGTTCTTCTCTAAAGCATTCCCTAAAAGATATCTGCTGGGTAAAACCATTACCCCACCTGTTTTAATTATAATTATAATAAAAGGTAATATTATTGTTTTTAAAGAAAGTTTACTTTTAAATGTATTTTCATTTAACAAATAAAAATTCTGTAACAAGGAAACACTTGAGAGGACACAATGGATTCTGACCTGTCATAACAAATTTCATTATATAGCGAATAAAAGAAAGAAAATCTACTTCTGTACAAGCCACTAAATTGTTATTCAAGTTCAATGTTCTATGAGTTTAAGAAGGATAATTTATATTTCATCATGTATTTATCTTGAGAAACAGCAAAAACTATTATGATTGTTATTATTAAGAGCGTTTATTGTTTGTATGTTGACGTAACTGAAAAAATCAATACGAACAACCACAAAACCAGTCTAAATTTTCAAAGAAAATAATTATATTGTTCTCGTACGTAGATTAAAAAAAATCGTTAGTTGCCTAATTCTATACCAACAAGCTTATTTAATATAATCAACTATTTCTTTGAAGCTGGGAGTTTCAGTTTTTAACAAATCAATAGAAAAATTTTTCACATGAAAAACATTACTTAAATTATTGTGTTACAATCAATAAAAGTAATAAGTAATGCCAGTTTTAGGCGTGGAATGTCAAACTTGGTACGTTTTAGACTAACTCTGTGAAATCCATTAACTAATAATACATTCATTGGAAATGGCAAATATGCGGAATTCAATTTTTTTTCTATGTATAATGATGAAAAATATAACAGACTGCGTATTTATATAACATTATCACTATTAAGAGAGAGAAGGGGGGGGGGGGGTGTCTAATACTTGATATCGTAAGATATCTTTGGGACGAGAGGGGAGTTTTTTTATATTATTATTGTTTTTGGTCCAACCAAGATTTTCTTTCTTAAATAATTTTTTCTTTGCATCAAAATAATCTGTTATTTTTAAAAATTATAGTTATGTGTTTTTATGAAAATACAAAGCTACCATTAAAGCCAATAATTTATAAAATATTTTCATTTCAAAATTTGTAATGCTCCAACGTTTGTCATTTCTGTTCTTCTGCCATATGTGCATATAATTCGCTATTATAAAAACTGGGAACCTAATGTGTTGAAAATGATACTTTCATTTACCCGTTGCGTTTTCCAGTTGCATTTACCAGGAAGAAAGAGAAATAATATTATGTCTGATAAGTTCTGCTTTTGCCCTTCCCTGGCAATTACAAAAAGACAATATTACTGTTGAATGCATTATGTAACAATGAGCTACTATTAAATACTTTTAAGTAGTAACTAGCAATTTTAGATGTTATTTGATATAAATTTGTTTCATTATTTACATTTTTTTAACTTCTTGAATCTGTAAACTTTGCGACTAATAAATGTATAATCATAAGTATGCATTACTACTATTATACACTGTAAGAAAAAATAGTAACGTTCTGTGTAAATTCAAGAAAGGTTTCTCCTTTTTAAAGGTTTCCAGAACACCGTAAAAGTTTCCTGGGAAATTCAGGTTTTCTTATCTGAAATCTTTGATAATTACAATTGGCAACAGCATAAAGCTGATGCCGACGCCATAGTTGTTTGTTATTGTGTGTCATGAGTGAGCGAGTCGAAAATGATTTCCTTATATGAATGCTAAAGAATCATTGTGAAGTACCACAGGTGTGAATAAAAGAACAGAGTATAAACATTTCAATCTCTGCTGTTGAGACCTTTCAGGGGAAAATGCTAACCCCTTCTGATAGAATGCAATACCCCTTCGGCGAATACGAACAATGGCGCGCGCGAAAGAAACGCATTTGTGAACCTCGTGGTATTCTAAGACTCTAGTCTAATTGGGATTTCTTCGGAGAGCTGGTTAATTTAAATGAAACATATATTAATCAGTTTTTCAGAAATCCTTGTTGGACATAAAAAAATATATATATATTTCGTGATACTTCATCATGCCATCGTATTCATACCTCAACTAAAGGAAACGCAAAAGGGTAAGTTTTATTTATAAAATATAATATTCCATTTTTTTCGCTAATGTTTTTTACATGCTATATTATTTTAGGAACAAATTTGGTTTTTAACAAATATTAATTTTATCTATGTTTTAATGAGTTTCAATTTATAAAGTATACATTTATGTTTGAAACGTTAAATTAATGTTAATCCATATTTAAGCTAGTTTTTTTTTTTTTTTTTTTTTTTTTCTTTTTCCCGTGCATCGATATAAAATGCAGTTGTATAGATTGTTAAACTATCTAGTATATTTTTATTTTTTTATACAATAAATAAATAAATAATGGTCCCATTAATATTTTTTCTTATTATTGCAACTATCGTAAATATTAAATTTTTGATAAAACACACTGAATTAAGATTTTTTTATAATTACTTTTTGTCAAAGTAAGTTGAACAACGGCTGTTCTTTTTCAAAAATGGATATATATAAAATTCGTTAAATTGAATAAAATTGAGATTGCCCTATTTCTAATGAGTTTTATTGATAATCATTTATAACCAAAACAAAGCTTTAAGAAAATTCTGGAAGAATATTGATACATATTATTGTATTTACTATTGTTTTATTACATTGTTATATATTAATTTTTTTGTCAAAATAAATTGCATAACGGCTATGTTTTTTTTCTTTTTTATGTGTATAAAATTCGTAAAAAAAATTTGAGATTATACTATTTCTTATGTGATTTATTGCTAATTATTTATAACCAAAACAAAACTTTAAGAAAATTCTGGAAATATACAAGCAGCAAATTCGCAAAATAAAATTTTAACGAATTTAAATATTAAATGAGCCTAAATATTACATGGAAGTAAAAAAGCATGCAATGTTTGAAGATTTTTCTAATTATCAGATGGAAATATTTAAATATAAACCGATAAATTTAAGAATATATTTTAAAGGACGCGTAAAATTATTTAAAATATTTATTTTTGTTTAACAAATATATTATTAACTGTTGTATCATTTAAATGATTTATCCGGTGATTATGATCTGCTGTAAGATATTAATCTTACAGCAGATAATTTCGAATGATATAAAATCATACATAAATGATCACTTTAATTTCACCATACAGAAAAAAAAAGTTATCAGAAATATTAAATATGCTTCGAATGTTTGTTTTGGATGTGTGTTTGTTGTGCACAATTTCCTTGAATTAGAACCTTATGAATTTTACCTTATGAAGCATAGAAAATTACATAATGTTTTCGTATAATTTTATAATGTTTTCTTAACTTTTCAAATCATTCGATTTGAAAATAATATTTATCTTATTTACAATGTTGACAGCATGAGAAAGTCTGTTTTTAATTACATTGAATCTATGAAAAATAACATAAAATAAAAATCCCGGATATTAATTTTATGCATATGAATTTAAATTGGCTAAATAATTAAAAATATTTTTCAAAAGTAAACAAAGAAAAGAGTAATATTTTTAAATACTTGAAAATGGATTAATATATTTTGGCATCGAATCTAATGAATGTAAAATAATAAAAAATAATAAATAAATAAATAAAATACATAAATAAAGAATAATAAAATAAAATTTAGTGAAATCTAATATATGAAACGTTCCTGATTGTGAAAATAAATCCAGAAATGTTCCTGAGAAGTAATAGGCAGCTGAGTTGCCCATTATTTATACATAACGTTTCTGGAAAATAACAGAAATCTTACTGAATACTTCTGAAACGTTCCCCAGAGAAGGCAGTAAGGTTCCTGTGAAATATCAGTAACGTTTTTGTTGTCGACAGGAACGTTCCTGGTATTTCACAGGAACCTTACAGCCTTTTCTGGGGAATGTTTCAAAATTACACAGTAAAGTTCCAGTCATTTTCAAGAAATGTTTCTTGGAAATAATAGGCAACCCAGCTGCCCATTTTTTCCCAGGAACGTTTCTGAATTTTTTTTACAGTGTATAAAAATTAAGAAAAATAATGTAAAAATAAAAAAAAAGTTTTTAGACATCGATAATGATATCATCGATGAGAGGGGAAGGGGGGAAGTCGACGAATGACAATGCATAATATAGTAAGGGGGGAGGGAGATTCTACAATTTGCAAAATGTTGATTACGTTGTGTGTGTGTATAACCCTTAAAGTAGTTTCGAGAAAAAATAATTAGTAGCTCTTATCATCAGGTAAAAGCAGGAAAGAATACTTCTCCCTGTAAAGATAAAAACAGTTCCACTTAATTGCTCTTGAAACTTTAGTTGTGTTCTTTATCCCTTAAATGGAGAATTGTACCTTAATCTATACCACATGTAAACCGATTTTTACAAATTAGATAATATTTAGTCTGTCTTATCAACACGAGTAACGGAAGGTATAAATTTTACCATGCAATCAAAAATGGTAACTAGAGCCTAAATTTGAGAAAAATATTGCACTAATAAAACATTTTTCACTAATGAGAATTTTACTTTTTAAGTCAAACTTCAGTTTTAGTGCAATTAAAAATTGCATTTTATCTTAAACAATAAATAAATGTTCTTCTTGAGATTGCCAGAATCTCCGTTGATAATGGAGGTTGGCCTTTGTATCCTTGTCCTGTCAGACCAAGGATCTTCTCCATGTCTGGCAAACTTCCTATGATAGAATGAAAAACGTTATAAGTGTTAAATGGAGTGTGAACTTAGAAGAATTAATTAGAAAATACATGAAGAACAATATAAGAATATCAAAAATGTTTTTGATGCGAGTTTGATTGTGGAAACTGCATGAAACAAACTTTAAATGTTGTTTAAATTTTTTCTTGATCAATATCCTTTTTGCGGGATATTTTAGGTAATTGGAATACATTTAATTAAAAGGAGGAAACTATCTTAATTTCATCCTGTCAACATGTTAATATTTCAAAAGTTAAAAAATATCCCAACTAGATTTACATTATCTATACAAATATATGAATGCATGTACAGGGTGAGTCATAATTATCGAAACAATAGGCTATGTCCTTAAATATTGCCCTTAGGCACATACTTTTAAATGCAAAGTTTCATAAAAAGGTGCAAAAATATGATGATATAAATTGCAACTCCATGGGCGATCTATTTGAAAAAAAAAAAAAAAAAAAAAAAAAAAAAAAAAAACGAAAATTATTTATTTATACAGCCCCCGAAGCGTAAAATTTACAATTAAGAAAACTTTCCTTATTCAGTCCTGAATTAAACACAAAAAATTGCTACTTCATATCTGCAAAAATCGCAAAGTTATAGCCGTTTAAATAATTCATCAGGTTTAAAGGGATTAGACATAAATTGAAATACTCTCAATTCAAGAAACAATGTTACTTTAACATTTTCAGGAAACATGTTAAAAAATATCTATTCAGTGAGAATTTTTATTTTATTTTACTTTTTTTTTTGGGGGGGGGGGAGGGGTAGCGATATATTTTGCAAACAAATCACATCCTAAATATTCTCATAAAGTTTATAAAAATTTCAAATGATTAGTATTATTTTAAGCGGGTTATTTAAAATCATTATAACTCGAAACATTATCTGTCGAATTTCGATTTTTTTTCATTTAAAAAAGTGGAAAATATGATTTTAGTTTTGCTTCAGGTTTTTTTTTTCAATACTAATTTTAAAAATATTAAAAATATTTATTTAAAAAATGGTATTAAAAAAAATAATATATTCAACAGTAATTTTTTTTTCAAATTCGCCGAAATACAGTTAATGTCAAATAATCAAAAAAGACATGTTCCAAGATTGAACTTTCTTTCTTTAACGATTTTTGACTTTTAATAATTTAAAGACGAGAAAGGCTGTAAAGGGGGGGGGGGGGCGAGGGCATCATGCAAAGAAACGAATTTTAAGTTTTAATCCTAATAAAATGTTTTAAAAAGAAAATGTAAGTGAAAAGTAACTCCTTTCTGTAGTTTAAACTTCCGATTCAGTTTAACTTTTGCCATGTCCTTTCTGTACTGTTTAAATGACTATTAGTAATTCAAAACAATGCTTTTCCTAACATGCGGATAAAGAGTTTTTTCATAATTTTAACTCTCACAACTTCAGGCTTTTTATCGTCCTGACGAGGCTGTTAAAAACAAATCTGTATTCTGGGTCCAGGCCGGGCTAAGATCCGCACGTTATTTTCTTCTGTAGACTCGGCCAGGCGTACTTTTTCATACTGTAATGGAACTGGATTCCTTCTTTCTAGGTCTGCACGGGACGAAATTTGCACTCCGGGTTTCGACACAACCCGCATTAAAATAATTGTTTCTGACTGACCTAATCCGTGCATAAAATAAGCAAAATTTGACTCAGTCCAAAAATTTTTAGGAAAACACATGTAATTTCAAATCACCTTTATTTTGAAAAAAAAAAAAAAAAAAAAAAAAAAAAACCACTTTAAAATTAATTTTTTTAAAGAATAGTATAAAGGCAAAAAAATAAATAAATAAATAAATAAATAAAATACAATAAAACCAGTGAAAAAAACCTGCCTATGATGGAATCCTGTCATAAACGGAAAATGTGTTGATCCATGTAAAATGAATATAACTTCGGAGAAAAAAATATACTACATTTACACCTCCTAAAAAGGAAAGTTGTCGACAAAATATTTTTTCTTTCCTATGTGATTCCGTCTGAAAAGGTTTTGCTGTATAGCATTTTTCAAAGTCTACAACACATAGGATATGGCTTAACAATATTAAAAGATATGCAAAACATTTACATATAAATAGGTTTCATTGAAAAAATAATTATTTCACAGCATTTGGCGCTTCTTTAATGATGAAAACTATAAATATGAAAAACATAAATTTATAAAATAAGTAATTTTGGTCAGAATTCCTACATACAAAACAATTTTTAACCATATCAAAGTAAAAAAAAAAACTACGTAGAAATTCAAGGCTATAATCCGGGCTATGATTGAAACTTTTTTCCAGAACGGCCCGTGCTATGATTTTAATTTTTTTCCAGGCCTGAGCGAACTTTTATCCCTATGAGTCGATTCGGGACTGTACTCAGATATTTTGACAAGGGTAGACCTCCAGTGCAGAAGACCAGCATATTTTAAAGAGCTTTAACGTAAAATCGATACGCTGCTATTTTATGTCCAAGGGATAAGCACTATCTTAAATCGATTTTTATTAACGTACAATTTGTGAATGATCCCTATTTCCATTGAAATTGTATCAAGAACTCGCTGATTAGAGACTAGGTTAAGTGATGATTTTGGAAAAAATTTGCATTTTAATATCTCTGGGAGATTTGTAGACAATGAGATGATTTTTTTGTTTAATTCAAAAATGGATAAGGAAAATTTTCCTAGTTGGAAATTTTATCCTACGGGGGCCGTATAAAAATTCAATTTTTATATTTTCTCAAACATATCCCCCATGGAGTTGTGACTTATCTTATCAAATTTTGCCCCCTTTTTTAATGAAACTTTGCAATTGGAAATATGTGCCTAGGGGCAATATTTAAGGAGATAGCCCATTGTTTCGATAACTATGACTCACCCTATATATATGTATATATATATATCATTACGAAAAAGCTGCATAGCGTATTTATAAATAACTACTTTTTACATTGGGTTAAAATAATTCTTTATAGTTCTGTGCCACTTTTCACGATATTTGTACCATAAAAGTCGTTATTGTTGCATCATAAAATATTATTTTTGATACTTTAAGAAAATATTCTTTCATTATTACAATTACTATTTATTCATATTTATTAAATTTCATTTAAATAAAAAGTTTATTGATGGTAACCTTATGTATATTTTTATATAGATAACAACTTTTTTATAGTTTCCCAGTTATTAAGAAATAGTGCAATTTAAAACAATTAAAGTAACAATATATTTACATCTATAATATAGTAATTATTAATATTATTATTTAGCTTCTATGGATATTTAGCTAACTTATTTAGTTGCCTTAGTCCCCATTTAGCTATTTAAACTACATATTTTGCATTAAAACAGTTTCGTTTTTGTATTAAAGAAATAATTAATTGCTTTGAATTTTCATATTATTCACCTCATGCATGTCATCATGCATTCAATGCCTCTTTTCAAAATGAAGCAAATAATGGGCTAACTTTTAAACTAATAAAAAAAATCTAAAAGTGAAATTGATGTATGTATGGTTAAGTAAGTCGTTTAAGTAATATTTGAAAGTAATGCTAAATAAGGTTAAAATCTTTAAAAGGTAAATTTCGGTGGTTTTATAGATTAGAAAATTTTCCGAAGTGAATTACCATTACTTTAGAAGCAAAAATTCGTTTACAAAATAGTCTTGAACATCCATTAGATCAAAAAAAAAGTTTGCAAAATTATACATCTGATGGGAAAGTAAAATTTTGAGTTTTCTAAACTAAAGTACTTTGAATTTCATTTCTGACAAATTTTCTTGACGGAAATTCAAAACTAACGCTTTTTATAAAATTTCACGTGAGTTTATAAATTTAATTCAATGCATTTAGTAAACTCTGCATCAACTTGCCCTTATTTTATTATAATCATAGTAAAAATATTTTTTAACAAGTCAATTTCTGTTTGTAGCTTTAATAACATGTTTATTCTTTTCTTGTTTTATTATTATTATTAGTCTTTTGATCATAAAAATTACTCTCTGCAAATAGATAAGTCTTAAATAAGACACATGAGTGATTGAAAAGGAATTTCAAACACTTAAGTGTCTTAATCTAAGAATTCAGAAATTATAGATGCCTTAATTTAAAACGCATAAGCGTCTTACTACGATCATAGTGTAAGCAAACTCGGAAAAATCAGTAAATATCTTAATTTAAGAAACTTCCCTTTTTCAAACATTTTAATAATAAAACACTTTGTTTCTTCCGTAACGTAATAATCACCACAATGTAAAAAACAATATATATATATCTGTAAAGTTACTTAACTTTTTTCTAGGAAACTAATATTCCTAGAACTTTGCATGTAACGGTAACAGGAAAAATTTCTGTAAAGTGTTCCTTTACATGAATTTTTGCTGTTATCGTTACATGAAAAGTTCTTAGAATCCCAGTTTCCCCGAAAAAGTTTAGTAACTTTACAGATTTTTTTTCCTTTTTTACAGTGCAAGGGACATTCACAGTTGCGCATAGCAGAGCTTCCAAGGCTCCGGCTTTTTGGATACCAGTGTTTTGATACACTGCAAAAAATAATTGTGTGTTTTACAGTATAATACTGGCACCCTTGCTGCCAGTATTATACTGTAAAATCTACAGTAATAAACTCTAAAACAAGCCGTAATATACCGTTAAGCAGTAATATGCGGTATATTACTGCTACTGTATTTATAAGACTGTATACTAATGCTTATTTACGGTTGCTTATTTAATGTTTATTACTGTTATTTTTACAGTATAATACTGGCAGCTGGGATGCCAGTATTATACTGCAAAACTAACAATCATTTTTTACAGTGTACAGAAAATGATCATTTATTTAATTGGAACATTTGATTATTTTATAACGATAGTAGGTGTTAACTGTTTTAAAGAAAAAAGAAAAAAAGTCTGTAAAATTACAAAAAGTTTTGTAGGAAACTGGGATTCCAAGAACTTTTTATGTAACGGCAACAGCACAAATTCATGTAACACATGCAGATTTGCTCTGAAAATAAAAAAAAAAATCTGTAAAGTTACTAAGAATTTTTTAGGAGACTGGGATTCCATGAATTTTTTATGCCACTCCCGTGAAACTTACTTTTGTAGAGCTACGTCACTTTTCTTATGGGTGAGCGATATCAATTAAGTTATATTAAATACATTTTACACGTTAATTGCCAATTACGCGATATCGCGTGATGCGAGTTGCCTCCAAACGGCCGATGGCGCGTTATCGCGTAGACGTCGCTATGAGGTTTCTGAGCAGAATAACGTACCGATCCACACCGATGATATAAATTATGAATTTGTTGATAGTCAAAGGGAATCGGAATCCAAAGAACTAGCTAAAAGAATAATTAAAATTTGGCCACTACACGAAATTTAAATTTTCAGTTTGACAACGAACGTGTTAAAGAAAGAAAGAAAATTTCCTCCACATTTAACTCAATGTATCAAATATACTCAGTCAAATTAACTCACTATATCAAACATAATACAATATTCAATCCTAAGTTTAGCAAATAGTAAAATAACAAAACTCAATTACGTCATCGAAACTCCTATTCATTTTGACTGAATGAAATCCTAGCTATATTTTCGTAATCTTTTATCTTTAAATGTAAACAGTTTAGAAGTTTATTTTTAAAATTCACAAAGAAAATTTCAAAGCCTTTAATGCCCTCAAAATAGTATCTTCAAAGTATATTTCGATGTCTTCATTGAATTTGAACTATAAAGCTAAATTTAGCTTGTCATTAATTTGTTACGAAAGGATCACTTCAAATAAATACACGTCTTAGAATTATTAACGTAGGTTCTGAAAACTGAGTATAAATAACTTATTATATTGTGGGTAGGAAAATATAGATTATATTTAAGTTAATTTTGAAAATATATTAAACTTTTTTATTATTTTTTTTAAATGAGGTTGCAATTATGAAAACGTTGGTATTTTCTTATGCAGATTTTTAATTTTTTTTCAAATAATACATAAAAAAACAAAAGGTTATAAATTTGGAAGAAATGCGTCTGAAGTTATGTGTCAAAAAAAGAAAAAAAAATCTATCTCAATTTTTATAAATCATCTAAAAGAGTTAGTCATCTAAAAGTGTTTCTTCTGACTAAAAAAATTGCATTGATGTAACGATTCTATGGGTCTTACTATCAATAAAACATGAAAAATGATTAGTTGTTCTTGATAAAAATTATAGTGTTTGGACGCTGTTAAAAAAAATTTCTGCTGATTGAACAAAATTTTGTGTTATAGTAGTTGTAACCATAAGAATTGAAACATTTTATAGTAATTTGGAACAAAAACCATGAAATAGTGGGAACATAATTTGTTTTTATTGAACAGCTTAAAACAAAAACAAGACCAAAGAAAAAAAAAGATAAGAATCAGACAATACAGAATGCATTATTTAAAGAGTATATGACATATGTTCTGGGCGTGGCTTGTGTAACTAAAGAGAACTATGAGTGAGTTGGGAAGCGCTTTGATACACTATCTTACAATAAGTATTCGGACGCTTTCAATTTTTGACATTTTGTCAAATATTTAAAAATTTTTCTTGTCGGATTCTTCTGGAACGCAGGATTATAAAGATTATGTTTGACCTCATATTTATCAACATCCATTTGACAAGCAGGGTAATTAGGAGGGCGACAAAAAACAAAGAATAATAGAAATATTTGGGATCCCCCTGTACATGAAAATACACGAAACGATTTATCGCTGCAGAATACAACTTTGTGGATACTTTAGAACATGTACACTGATATCTGTAAGAATAGCATGTATGTTCATGGAGAAAAAGTGCGTTTTTTGAAAAATTAAAAAAAATCCTGGTATGTTTTTTATTTATATCATGTAGGATTTCTGACCAAATTTAACACGAATTTCAGAAAAATGGGCAAAATGTAGTTGAAAAATATAGCGTAATTTGAATATATATTAAATATTTTATGAAGTATGAGTATTTGTATGAAATAATTTTTTTCTGCGCATGCATGAACGATAAAAACCATTTTTTACATCATTTAATAGTCAATTATATGGAGTAACTCATTAAAAATCCAATCAAATATCGTGAAAATTCAAAAAGATATTATTATAGTAAGCTGTTTTTACTTTGCTCTTTAAAAACAGCTGAATGATTCTCCAAAAACTTACATTTTTTATTAACTGACTTTTAGTTTTAATGAATACAATATTTAATACAATATTGCTGCTAATAAGTATCTTGATACTTGTGATAGAAAAAAAGAGCTTTTATTCACATTCAGGGCCAAAACTAAGAGAAGGGAGTGGGGAAGAAGGGCATGTGCCCCGGGCACCAGGGCGAAAGAGTGCCTAATGTAGGTTTTGTTTCGCGATTTTTTTCATGTCTATGTTTAGCATGGTATTGATAAAATCGTCCTAATTGGGGTATGTCAAAGCATAGAAGGATCTAATGATGATGGCGTAAAGATCCTGTTTAAAGCAGATTTTTTTTTTCCGATTCCGTTTCACGATTTTAAGGTATCTATTTTCCTCCTACAAAGAAACGAACTTTACCTCTCTATAATATAGGTATAGATATATATAAGAAATTAACTTTATTGTTGAAGATAATCAACAAGATTTTTTGACAAAAGGCAAAGAGCCAAGTGGGAAATTATTTTAAAAACTATCTTTCGTTTAATCCGCATATAAAAAAGATAACCAAACTTTTGCAAAACATATCTCAACGTCTGTTTAATACATATGTGATAAAAAGGAAAATAAATACGTCGATATGCGACTGTTAATCATATCACTATGTTGCCTTAAAAGGAATAAAAATGTATCTAAATTAACAAAAAAGAAACATTTCATTCAATATATCCATGTAATGATTAGAAGTTTTAAGGATTATGATAATTGCATTGGACTGTTGTTTAAGCGAAAGCTCTAATTTTTTTTTCAAAATACATGAAACGCATTTTTCTAGTATAAATAAAAAATATTAGTTTGTACAATGCGAACAAAAAACTCAGTAGATATCCTTAAAAGTGGTACCAAATGTACAAATTTTTTATTTTCATAACAGTTATGATACAATTAATCCTTTGATACAGCAAATATAAGAATCATCTGACAAGTTTCACAGAATCAAAAATAATAAAACAGTTTTTGGGAACAATTTTATTCATTAGGTTGAGCAGAACATGCACACGTTAAGAATAAAGTTCTACAAAGAAATATGGAAAATAATAAACTACTATACACCGGCAATAAAACGAAAAAAATCTTTCGAACATTAAGAATAATTATTTAATCTACATTTGACCTTTATAAAACATTGTACTTATATTTCCTGGTGCACTTCATATTGATTTTTAAATTGCATTCATATTGTAAAAAATACTTTTTACAAAATCGCAGATCTTGAAACAAATATTATGCATCTTTCTATTAAAACACGGTTTATTGTTCGTAAATCTGAATGCAATTGAAGAGGGAGAAAAAATTTCTCTGGACATTGTCATAAGAGAAATTGTCTAGCATCTAAGAAAAAATAAATATTAGATTTAAAAATGCAGCATTTTTGTAACATCAAACTGTTGAAAAGACGCAGAAGTATATAAACAAGAGCTTTTGAGATCATAAATTACGGAACTATTGTTGACTGTTTCAGCACGGCTAACAGCTTTTCTTTTCTTCAGGATGTTCTTCATTCTTTTGCAATATCACAAAGGATTAAGTCTTGCTAGATAAGCTTACAAATAATCCATAAAAATATTAGAGAGTCGTTGACATTTTCAAGTGATTCTAGAGGGCGCTCAATTACGATTTAGAAACAGGTTAGGCGGTATTGCAATAGTTTCCTTCTGTCAAAAGAAAGGGCAAAATGACAAGTTTCACTATTTGAGTAATGAGTATTACTTTCTACAAAAAGAACATGTTTCATATAGATCCAAAAAAGTCAGATTGAGAATGTAACAAACGTTGTAATGCAATATACAGGTTGTCATTTATTTTGGTTATCGCATATTTAATCTGAAAATCCATAGTTTTAGAGGTAAAATTCTAATTGCAAAAATGTTTCAAGTTTGCTCTTGATTATATGAAAAATCAAAATAATTATTTTTAGAAAAATTAAAAAAAAATTGTAAGGTTCCTGGATGCTAGCTATAAATCATAATTAGAAAAAAATTATCCATGTAAATCAAGCAAAGTAAGTATTGTACTTGGTAAGATTTGGTAATACAGAAAATGAAATTTTAATTTTTTACTTGTAATGATGCAAGGAGAATTTTTTTTTTTTAAATATAAAGTTTAGGATCTAGCGACTGTATAAAATTCTAAATCTCCAAACATTTACAAAAGTGACAGTTTTCACGCGCATCACAATTTTTATAAATCAACACTTGAAACATTGTTTGCAATTCGTAATATAACTCTAAAACAAACGGTTTGGAAATGCACTTTTGGACAACGATTGATTACAGAAGGTAATCTTTAAACTGATTGCACAGTTCTTATGTCAGTCAACATGATGGCTTTATAATTGATAATTCAGTTCATGTATCCTCCGGTACTTAAACGGTATTATTTTCCGTGTCCCTCATACCGTTACTTACATTAGTATAATTAAATATATTAATTTTATTTGAAGGATTTGTTAAGCATCGGTCAGTTTTGCTATATTAATCTAAGAAGGATGCTTTCGAGGAGGATTTTGAAAGGAAAGTGACCCGAATTTAGGTTTATTTGAAACTCTGGAATTTCAAATGTTGGTTTATTTTTTATTTATTTATTTTTTGAAGTTCTACATTACTTTTTTTTTGTATCAATCGTAATATTTCTCATTATCTAATAAAGATGCATAAGTGATTTAGAGAATAAATAAGGAATTCCCGTAAACTTGTATTTCAATCAAAATTTCCCTTTACTAAGAGTTATTTCAATGAAAGAAAATCAACGTTTTTTTTCCTTTCTTTTTTAGTCGGTTAAAATCACCCAACATGCAGTCCCAAATAACTTGATTAATTTGAAAATTTAAAAATACTGAAATATTTTATGACCTCAAATTAGCCTGCTGTATTCCCAGTGAGGTCGTATTTGGGTTGATGTGTCTTTAGAAAACTCATTAAGATGAAATTGTTAGTCATATTATAATACAATATTTTTTAAAAACGTTTTAGTTTATTTTTTTAAATAATGTCCCTCAAAAAAATAACATGGGAATTACATGAAAATTAATGAAGTTAAGGTGGATTTTTAAAACAAGATTCTTTTAAATGCCATAACGTGTTTTTACTGAAATAAAACTTTTCAATCCGATACTAAAAATATCCCCAATTTTATTGCTTTATTTATTTCCCTTATCAGTTGTGATGAAAAAAAAATCTTGAACTGAAAACAGTCCCCCTCCCCTCCCTCTCTGTGGGCAAGCATTTCTTTTTGCGTAAATCAAACAATTTCATTCTAAAATTTTTAATAAATCTCTGAGCATCCTGAATCTTTCATTTTGAGCATTTGCTATATTGTTATTTTTTATTTTTATCTTATAATCATGAATTGATCAAAAATCCCTTTTCTTAATTGATTCATATCAGAATAAAAGTGACTATCTCTGTGAAACATTTTTTATGTTTACTTTTAAATGAATCCCGAATAACAAAGGCATATCCAGATTCAAAAAGAAAAATCTTTTTATAAAAATTGTTTTGAAGCAGCTTAAAATTTTAAGATACACAAGGTTTTGTTTATAACTTTTAAATTTTATCATTTTTTATAAATCGTAATGATAATTTATTGGATCTATACGTAAACCTTCACACTTCTGACATCGCCTGTAAGAAACGCTAAACCAGGGGTTCTCAAACTATGGTACGCGTACCAGTACTGGTACGCGAAGCTTTGCTTACTGATACGTGAAATAAAATGAAAAAAATGGTTCAATCCCTGTCCCCCATTCTTCCTTCTTGGTTTGTGAGTTTACCGGCTCCAAAGTGTCTGCTCTTTGATATTACTGTTTTGACAGAGTTTTGATGTCTCTTATTTTAATGTAATTTAAAAATGATTTTCAATAAATAATTAATAGTTACTTTTATGTGGTCTACGTTTAAGTTTTACTTAAAAAGAAAAGGCCCTGTTACAGTATGTAAAACATATTATTTCAAGTACCATAAAAATATAGACCTCTATTTTTCACCATTTATGAGAAAGAGGTAAGATAAAATCGGTGACTATAACATGGAGGAGATAGGGCTTTCCAGGTCCTCTTAATAGAGTGATCCTTCTGTAATATATCAATTTGCGCCAATATGTCATTAAGTAATGTATATTTTTTCTACCAAAATACTGTATTTTGGTAATGTACATATTATTAAAATGCAGCATATTATTTGAATGTTAATATAAAGCAGGCGATCTAAGTACCATTTAAATAATGTAATCATACAATTAAATTCAATAAAATTGCTCAAATGGAAGCATAAAGATTGGTAAAATATTTCATTCTTGACATATTCCGTTCACACAGATTTTTTTTATTATTATTAGCTTTGAGTTTCACGCTTGCTGGTACGCGGGAATGTAAATATTTACTTAGTGGTACGTCAGTCTGAAAGTTTGAGAGCCGCTGCGCTAAACAACACCTTTTAAATTAATTTAAATGATTCCAGATTTGCCGAAATTACTTAATTGTTTTCACTAGAAGAAAAAATATTAAACACGTTTATTTATTTACCGAAACATGTTGTAAGCTGTTTTTGAACACAAAAAGGATTTTTGTGTTCTCAGGTAATGCTAATCTTACAATTAATCAGGATATGACTGAGCATGACAGTATTGCCATGTTGGGGAATTATTTTATTCAAAATACCTACCACATTTTCAAAATAGTGGTAACTATATTTAATTCCAATCACTCCATGAAGTAAAGAAAAGATTACTTGTCTGGAAAAGTAGTAAATTGAATAAAAAATACCCCAATCGCATAACACTGGAGCACAATCTCTTATATGAATATAGAAGTTTCCTCCAAAGGGATCTCTGAGATCTCTTCTTAAAAAATATCTCTCTCGGATCGTAATATAAATTGTATATTAACTTGCATAAAAGGTGAATTGCAATGATGCAATAATCATTAAAAATGAATGATAGCCAAACATCTACAAAAGTTTTACATAATATTTGAAACAAGGGCAGATCCAAACCTGCTTTTTTGATGGGGGGGGGAGGGGATCATGGCTCCTTTTTCTGGAGAGGGGAGGTTACGACTCTTAATAAGCAACTTTTTTGGATTACGTTTGGGAAATTAATTTTATTCGCAACAAAAAATTTGCATAAATATTCGCAAAAATATCAATATATACATTTTATTCAGATGCCAAAAAATTGAAGATTTTTCCGTTTCATATAAAATTAAACAATCATCCAAGAAATTGAGCATTTTATGCAAATTTTTAGGATTTGACAGTACAAAATACCGTCATGAGAGAGCAATTGCTGTCACGGCCTGGTAAATTGAGTTTAAATTTCTACAATTTATGGTGATTTCGCGAAAGATTCTTTGCCTTTATTGAAAAATGGAAAACGTTAATCAGTTACATTTCCTCTAAATGCATCTTGCATCTAAAATTAAAAAATATGTCATGGATATGTCAGAAACAATCTACTTCAGCATTCATTCTAGGCATCATTCTAAGGGACTGCTACCGAATCTTGCTCAGTTAGGCAAATCCTTTAGATTCCCTCAATATATCACACAGAACAACTTTCATATCTAATGCGTGTACAACTTATTTATGCATTTTCGGAGCAAAGAAAAAGAAAGACGAAATCGGCATATGATTAATGCATGTAACTGAAATAAATCTAAAAACGAAACTGAAATCTAAATTCATTAAAAAAACGTAAAAAAAAAAAGGAGTGAAATGAACCAGCGTAATGCTTCCGAAGTGAAAAGAATAATATCGAATCAAAACAAGGAAACATAATCCAATTTTTTTTTCTTTTTTGTTTTGTTGGGGAAGGGGGGGGGTGCTTCCTT
Organism: Maratus speculifer; assembly: GCA_964019185.1. NCBI lineage: Eukaryota > Metazoa > Arthropoda > Arachnida > Araneae > Salticidae > Maratus > Maratus speculifer. Next base: position 194,962,275 of record OZ025299.1, read on the forward strand.
GTCTTGTATCTTCTCCAAATTTATTCGTTTTATGAATGTAGAAGTGGATCAAGATATGAGAATTTCTTTATCTGCATTTAAATGTATGTTATCATTTTCAACTTTTTAAGAGGCACGAGATCTCTTTGTTAAAAGGAAATACAAGTGCTATGAAAAGTTAACAGAATGAAAAGTTAACTTTGTACTCAGATTCATCATGCATTTTAGTAGTTTATAACTCGACTGTCCAAATTTGAGTTTAAAAACCTGAATATCCCTTATAAGGTTCATACAGATCCTGTAATTTTCCAGGTAAAATATCAGATTTTTTCTAGTTCAAGTGCGGGAAATTATTAATGCCGCCTTACTTGAGGAAATATTTTCTAAAAGGAAATTCTGGTACCGAAGAATTTCCTAATCTAGAAATACCAGGACCTGTACAAACCCTGCCTTACTATTTAGTATAGCCTTTTATTACAGGGTAAAAACGAATAAAAAAAGGGATAAAAATACTCTATGTATCAGAAAAGAAAATTTAAAATAAAGAATAATTTAGTGAAAATATTTATAAAATACAATCTAATTCAAAATGTTTTAGCGGTGCCTATATAAAAAATTTGGAAGTATTGCATGACCTTTAAAATGCTTGCCGGATATATATTAATTGATTTGTTTTAAGCACTGAACTGATCAATATTTTTGAAAAAAAGTTTAAAATAAGGTGTTTAAAATAAATTTTCATGTCATTTACAGAAATTTTAATCTTTAACAACCTGTTTTTTATAACAGGAAATTTTGCCTAGCTGAATCAGAAAAATGTTCGAATTAAATAATGCATAATTCACAATAAAAATTTACTGCTCAGAATAATAAATCATGATTGAAATATGGATGTCCGTACGCGGTACGGACAAATCATGTTAAAAATTAAAAACGTACTTAAAATTTCATTACTTTTAAAATGTGAGTCAATTTATAAAAATATGAAAAGCAATTAAAACAGATTTTATAATTTTATATTTTTATACTCTTCTACAGAAGACTTAAAAGATATAATATTAAAGTTATAAATACTACTTACGAATGCTTAAAGTAACGCAGCTTAAGTTTAATCTAATTAATGTGCACAATTGCATAGAATTTATAGAAGTGATATATATATATATATTGAATTACATCTAATTATAACAGCAAAATAACTTTATTTCTTCACATTTTAAAATACATGCAGTAGAGTCCCACTATTCCGAACTAATTGGGACCGAACGCTGTTCAATTTAGCAGGAATTCTGAATAGGCGGATTTCATTAAGAATAATCAACATGCTAAATTGTTAAGGCTTAAATTAAGTAAGGGGAAATCTGCTAGCGACAGCTCTATGCAACATTGATCGGCTCGTGGTGAACAGGTTCTGTTATTTTTAATAATTTAATTTAAAATTCACTGTTAATATATAACTGACTCTTCAAATAAAAACTTCAACTGTAGTATCATAGCAATAAATACAACTTTTCTCCACTCATAAATCTAAGTCAATGATGACAAAAACAAATTAATTACTCAACATTTTAATAAAGATAAAAAAATATCACTCAATTACATCTTGCCAGAAACATTACGTAACATCAGAGGCACCTATGTGCCGGCATCAAATTACAGAATAAACATATAAAGACAATAAATCGCACTTAATGTTTTAGGAAATGAATACAAAAAAATTAGTATTACCGTAATTTCGGGTGTATAAGCCGCGGCTCAAACAATTCTTTTTAGACCCAGAAATCTTATTTAGTGATTGAAGACGAATATTTATGGCGATCTAACTAGTTATATTTGTTTCTTAAAAAATTCTGGGTCGAAAAAGAATTGATTGATCTGCGGCTTATACACCCGAAATTACGGTACTTATGATTTAAAAAATGTTTTTCCACGAAAGTTTTTTTTTCAAGAACGTCTTTTTAATTGTTTCTGTCTTTAAGTTAAAAATATCGCAATTTTCTTTTTTAACTCTGTTCGGAATAGGCGGATTTTCAGAACAGAGGGGTTTGGAACTGCTGGACTCTACTTTATTTAAAAGTCAAAACGAGTTTCTCCCAGTTAAAAAATGACAGTGTTGCTGGATGAAAAAAGACCTATTTTTAACATTTCTAAGATTATTTTTTAATTTTTTTGCGGCTCAATTTTAATTTTTTCTTATTTAAAACTCGGCAATGTTTATGCATTTTATTACACAATTATATTTTTAACAGAAAATCATCTAAAGATGTTATTTTTTGTATTAAGATTAAGAAAGATGCTATGTCTGTGATGGGAAAGAAGGGTATTATTTTTTGGACGAGTGTTACAATATGCTGTCTTTTTATAATCAAAGAGTATACACTTTTCGGAAATTGTCTATGGAAGGGGAGGAAGGGTGATATGAATAAAATATTCAATTTGAAAGTTGTGAGGTTTTACAATAATATTGCTTGTCAAACAGCTTGTCAATACCAAAATTAAATCAAATGATCAGGGCTCCTAAATGGTCCACCAACTGAACATCAGAATTTTATTAGAGAAATTTTCCTTATAGATTTTTCTTACAAAGAGTCAAGAAACCACCTTTGGAAGATAATTGTAGCGCAAATTTTGTAGAAACGTATCATGAAATTTTCTGTTAAAAAATACTGATGTTCAGTTCGCGGACCATTTGGGAGCCCTGAATGATATGTCTTTCCTTATGCTGGACTATTTGTGACTCTCTAAGAAGGATAAAAAACTTAAATAATCCATTTATTTCAGAATGTATTTTTTCCAGATTCGCCATATTAAAATTGATAGATCTCTACATGTATGACAGATAAATTTAGTTATGAATTCTTTAAACTGATTTAAAGAAATTTGTTTGGAGATAAAAATTTCAAAATATGATTTATGTAATAAAACGCACTCGTAAAAAATTACTTTATTTTTTTTACAAAAACCTTATTAAAAATTTTTAATAATTAGTTTTGCATAATAATTGAAGACAAATTAACATTCATTTGTTTCAGCACTCAAAAATGATAAGAATATAAAAAGCTTTATTCTCGTAAAAAATGCATAAATATTAATAAAATTATTTTTTAATTAGTAATTTTTTTCTTTTAAGAATTAAAAAATCAATTTTTTAAAACAATTTATACCTAGAAAAGAATATATTTATAAGTAATATTTTAATTAAAAAAATGAATTGAAAATATTTATAAAAAAACTATGTTCCAGACCATATAATGATTTTTTTAATATAAAACAGATACTCTATTTAAAGTTTCCTTTCTGATATATTAATCCTTAGTTTATCTAACTATTTACAATTATATTACAAGTCTGTCTGTTTTCTTTTAGCATATTGTGTTAATTGTATTTTTAACATAATATTTTCTCCAGTATTCAAAGACAATATATTCGATGATCGAGTTACTTGGTATATGTGACAAATAAAAAGAATGATACGATTTTAAAATTGCCTTGAAAGGTTGCGACAGTAAAAACAACCTTGTATTCTTTCATCAAATCAATAATCTAATGTCTACAATTTACGTGGAAAGTAAATGTCGATTTCATCAAATGAGGAAATTTTAAATATCGGAGTTTTTATTGCATAAATTTGAAGCATCAGGTTACTCTTTTCAAATGTCAAAAAATGTTCTTTACGCAAGCATCATTTTACCAGATGGAAGTCGTTTACGATTAGAGCCACTTTGGGTCATGGTCTCCTTTCACCTCCGCGTTCTTCAGCATTCTTATAAAACTTGTCCACTACTCAATTACTCACATATACATTGTCCTCCAATACCATCTATGGTCCTACATCGGATTGCGCAATCCGATATTTCAATTCGACCCGAAAAGGGAATCGGTTTGGCGCTAAATTTTTGTTGTGGGATTTGGTCAGATCGATTCGATCATTTTCGGATTCGGATTTGTTTCGGATTGGATTTTGACTCTTGTGGGTCAAGCTCATACAAATGAGATTTTTCAAAGCAAAATACGGAATATTATTTCAGTTGAAAAAAACTATGTTTTCATGTAATTGAGTACACATGTATATGTTATTTTTTTCTGCAGAAAAGATAAAACTGATAGTAGATATAATTAAAGACTAATTTTCCATACTTGCATTGAAATATGGATTACTTTCTTTCGTTTCGGCTTTCGAGTTGAAGAATGTCGAATTCAGTTCGGGTTTTGAATCGGCGATTTATTTTTCTATCTGGTCTAGGCTGTGTTTTGGGTTAGCTTTAGATGATATTTTGATGCTCGGTATGAATATAATCGGACCTAAGCAGGGATCTAACATCATATTCGCAAAAATAAATAAATAAATAAAAATAATAATGAAAATTACTGCAGTGCTGCCACGGGTGACTATTTTTATATTCTGTCAGCACCAGTATTTTTAAAATACAAATTTCGAAGTACATATTTCTGGAGAAAATGTTGTCAAAACTTGTGTTATGGGTTTCTATTTTGAGAAAGTTATATGTCAAAAAGTAGCCGCCTATGGCAGCCTTGTACTACTCCAATAACGCATTCCTTAGCCTGTGACGCAATAGACGGTTTCATGACATCTAGACCTATTCCGAAATAAAAATTAAAAATAAAAATGCTCTTTTTTGTGGGTATAAATACTGATTACGTTCATAACACATTATAGAGATAATTGGGGTTTCATTATACAAGCCAGTTTTTATTGAGAATCCCCCTGAACATTACTTTTCGAAATTATTTCCGATTTATGCATTTTCAAAATGTTAGACCGCAGATTATAAACACAGCAAGTGTACATGAACGTCACCAATGCAATACTGACGGGGCATTCTCTGTACTCCAATTCCAAATCCAAAGCCAGAATATTTTTCAGTGCAAACAGCTTGTACAAAATAAAAATAAATTCCGCATTTTAATTTGTTAGCTGGCAAATAATAGACAAGGTGGTGTACCTGGGCGTAGACAGTGTAACACAAATGGGACACGCTCCCCACCCCTGGATCTCTGACCAGAGTATTTCCAACGCATATAGCGTGCGCATAATGAAAATTAATTTGTGCATTTTAAAATGTTATATAGCAAATTGTAGGCAAAATAATATGTTTACGCGTAGTCAATGTGACACAACTAGAACACTCTACCCGAATTCGTGACCAGAAAAATTTCACTGTTCGCTAGTCAATCAACAGCGATTTGGTTTTCAAATCATTACTTGTTACAAATCATAAATGTTTACATGTTCTGTTCAATCTATTTTTGTACTTTAATATTTCATTCGAAGCTGAAAATATATTAACACTGAGTAAGTATATTACTAATTCAAGGTTGATGTAATAAATATTTTTCCAGCTCGTTTAAAAATATTAAAGACTAATCCTATGCCAACATAATTAATTGTTTTCAATTAATGTATTGGGAAATATTAAACGTGCATGACTTGAATTTGCATAGTATACACTATATATTCTTATATATATATATATATATTCTTTTACATAAAAGAACCGTTTAAAGACTGAATGTGTAAGTCACGTTTACTTAAATATTCAAAAACAAGGTTTATTTTAGTATTTTTTATTTTATTATTATTCCGCTGTAATAATTTTCCATGAAGTAAAATATTATCGGATGCTACTTACAGGCAATTTAATTGAACTACTATTTACATAAATATTCTTATGTATGTATATATCGATATGTCCAGATATCTTCCTTGCACCTAATGTATTTTTCCAAAATTAATGACTCCCAGCACAGTTAGTTCCCTTAAACATTTTTATATTTCTATTTATGATTCTTTATCAATATAGCTTTTGGTGGTCCAGTGGGACCTGTACCCTTTCCCGAAATTCTGGCTGGACACTTCAATTAACAAAATGTAGATAATCAAATGATTATATAAAATATAAAAAAGAGCAAATAAGTCAATCATCATAATGAAATGTAATAATACTTTTATTTTTGTTATATATGAGTTATTTTCTCTATTATATTAAATATCATAACGTTTTGGTGCATAATAATGAAAATTTACAGTTTAGTTAGAATTCTGACACGCGTCAGTAGAGTCTATTTAGAATATGATCACAAATTCCATTTCAGAATCGCGTGGAAGTGTGTATATGTTCTTGTATTAGGCGTTTAAAAATTTCAGGCCCAGAGACCACAAAAGTTTCAGGGGAACTCATTACCCTTTCAACTATTTTTTATTTGAGCAGTTAATAATTACCTTTTTGACATAATGGGAAATGGTTTTAAGAAATAAAATTATTTAAACATGAAACAGTGAAAGAATGAATAATTTGCCATGTGAAAATGCAGTAAGAATGAATATTTACTTAACCCATTAATGCCTAGCGTCCCTTTTTAGGGACGCTTCAAAAGGTTCATTCAGCACTGTTTTCTACACCGGTAAAAAAGAAAAGCAATAATTATTTAATTTAAATGATGCATTTTCGTGAATAATGAACTAAACTTAAATCTTCTAAAAATAGTGGTGACAACAAAATAAAATTTACGCAAAAGATGCTGGGCACGAATGGGTTAACATAAAGATGGTCCATAAAATAAATCGAACTCATACATTTTGTTCCATAGACCGAAAAAAAAATGGAATTTGTAATTTTGAATCATTTTAAAGATTGCACTGTTGAATCATTCAAGAAGAAATGGGTGCCATAAAAAGCCTTTTTCAAATATTTTTAATTATTGGATAATAAACTCTGTCAGAATCTCTATGTTGCTTTTTTTTCTAATTCTGAATAATATAGCTTTTATGTCAGATTAAAGAAGGTGAATATTGTTATTTCATAAAAGAGGTGGTAATCTGAATACATCAATCAAACAAACAAACAAAAAAGAAAAAAAACCTTGCCTATCTGGCAACATTGTCCGGAATATACTACGGACGTCTAAATTTATTTAAAAAAAAAAATTGGAAAATTAATATTTTTTGGTTAAAATAAATTTATCACCACCTAAATTGGAAAATTAATATTTTTGTCATTTTCGAAAAAATTAAGTTATCGGTTCTCTTTTTTAAGACATGTTCCTTTATCCAATAATCTTATTTTTTATGTTTGTAGGTTGCCTTTCACTGTCTATTTATTCAATCTGATTTTCTCTGATATTGATATGATGCACTATCTCACATAGAAAACAAGCAGAAAGCTCGCTTTTAAAGCAGTGAACCGGAAATTAGCAACCCCATTCGTCATTTCCTATCCTAACTGTGATAGACCACTGTGACAGGCAGAGTATTTTGACTTCCGATCGGCACGGGAATTTACTCCAGGAACAAATCAAATCTTTGTATTCTTTGTTTAACAACAAATTTTGAATTTATTATAGAGCTTCATTGTTTACAAACTTTAGCTTTAATTAAATTGTTAATAAAAACATTTTAACGATAGATTTTTATGGCGTGTGTGCATAATGGACATTAAGTTCTAATATTTACTGAAATAGAAGCTATTTCTTTTCCACAATTTCCAAATGAAATACTAGAAGTAGAGTCAGCATCTAGTTTCTAATAAAAGTGTTTTTTTAACTGATTTGAATAAAAAATTTTATAATAAAATATCTGGAAATTTGATTCATCAGATGTAACGCATATTGCAACCAAACTATATTATTCAATTTAATTAATATATTGCCATTGAATTTAATTAGTATGTTGGGATATTAAATTTATTAAGTATATTGTTCATTTTATTATAAAAAATATACGCACAGTATTTTAAAAGACAAATCCAACTATTTCGAACTATATGTAAATGACGACAGTCTGCTCTGAAAGACCTTGTTTTTTGCAGTATTTAAGGCTGTACCTAAATACGAATTAAGCTAATTTCGACATATTTCTTAGTTCATTTTTGTTTTTAAACGCATGAAATTAGCAGGATCCACAATCTTTGGATTAAAAAAGTTTTTTTTTCCCAATTTTTAATAAAGGCAGAGGATGACTCAGAAAATACTGTTGAAGTTGACGCTTTGAACCAAATATTTCAGATTAAGGTCGTCATTCTGCCCGATCATCATCTGCCCAATTAAGGTATGGTAATAGGCAATAAAATCTCAATATTCAAGATATAACTGGTTCATTTATCGAAAAATGAAAAATATCCAACTCGAAAAATTACTTCAATAGATATATGCTTGAAAATGATATGCATTTATGTGTAAAACAAGTCCGGTTATCTCCCACAAAGTTTTGTGGAGGAAAATAAATTTTTTTTGAGAATACAATTGATACACTAATAGAAGAATTTTGGTCCGAAGACTTTTAGCAAAATTGCATTTGAACGGCTCTTGAACTCCAGGTTTAAGACAAAAACATATGGCTACATACTCTTTAAAAAGATTTTGAAAAGGAACACATTCTGGCCGTCCGATGCGATGCGTTTGTTTTCTATGCAACCGGTAAATTCGTTTACACAAACGATAAAGTACCTGAGAAAACGAAGAATAATTTCAAAGAACAATATCTCTATAAAATGCATAAACGCGTTACCTGTTGTAGGATGTACATGACACTTTTCTCTACACTAATTTATGTTAGCATCTAAGAGGATTTAAAGCGCTGTTATCGAAATACTTAAGGCCAGAGGACATGAGATGTGACGTCACCACTAATCGACCGGCTTCTCACCAGTGTTGAAATTCACATCGAGAAATTTTGAATTGCAATTTTCTTTTATTTTATTTGTGGAACATTTATCATTTTATAAAAATATAATAACTGTTTAAACCTCCTAGTGAGAATTTGGAATCACCCAATAAAACATCAGCCAGATGCGACAACATTGTGGCATTCCGCATCTGGCTGAATTTTTATTTAGGGATTCCGAATTTTCCCCAGTATTTTTAAATAATTATTTTTGTTTTATAAGATGATAATTATTCTACAAATAAAATAAAAGAAAATTGCAATTCAAAATTTTCGGTGTGAATTCCAACATTAGTCAGAAGTCAGTCGATTAGTGATGACATCACACTTTGTGTCCTCTGGCCTTGGGTATTTCGATGGCAGCGTTTAAAACTATGAATTGCCATCCCTTAGAATTCAAAATAGATGTTATGCAGAAATCGCAAAAATAAGACTAAAAAGTAGCGACACCTCTTGAACCATACATATCCAAACCTAATTAACACATTTCAAATACTAACTGAATTGGTCAAGCTGAAGGTTCGTCAATATCTGCGCGTTAGCTTTTAAGTTTGAGGGACGAAAAAGTTTGTGCGAAGATATAGAAAGACGAGCACATGGACAAAGGCAAACAGCCAGGCGGACGGCCAGACATTTTCCAAAAATACCGAAAGTTTATCCAGGACAACTTAAAACAAATAAATTCATCAAAAAAAAAAAAAAAAAAAAAAAAAAAACAATAGTCGAAAAAACTTTTGGGAATGCATTACTTTCTTCTTATTTATGCAGTAGAAAATAAAAAACTGAATCACCATTAACCCACAATTATCAAAAACATGCTCTTCTTCTAAAACGAAAGATTATTTGTAGATCTATATGAATAATGAATTTTAATAGCGATTTGTGATTTGAAGCTGCACTTGAGAAGGTTTAACTAAAATAAATAATACTTTTTTCTTTTAAAATTCAAAATGAGAATTCGCATGATCTCATTTTGTTTTTAAACAAAAGTAAGCAGGACGAAAGAATAAATATACTGGTATTTCATTTTTATTGAAGGCCTTGTTTCGTGACCAGATATGCAAAAGGCCTTGATTAAAAGCGAATTTAATATAACAGTATGCTGATAAGAGAAAACAATATAAGGAATTGAAGAATATCTATCGTAATTATTTTCTTTTCGTTATAAACTGTAACTTTGGAAGGGTTATTCATCATTTAATTTAACAATTCTTTGGTCAGTATTTTTTTTCACCTTTTGATAATTTTTTTAAAAATAAGAGCACTTTTTAAACTAACTGTCAGACATACTTAATGAAGAAAAAAAGAATAAATAGTAAGTAAGTAAGAGGCAAAAAAAAATCGCAATTTTTTTTTCATAGTAAAATCACATTTTTTTTTTTTTTTTTTTTTTTTTTTTTTTAATATTGCCGCTAATACTTTACTTTTAATACAGAAAATAATATATAAGCAAACATAATGACAATGCATAGTAATTTTATTTTCGTAAAGGAAAGATTTTTTTATACATAATGTGCCGATTAAAGTCCGTTGTCTTCGCAATAATTTCTGAACAGCAAGAGCTATAGCTATAAAAGTAGGGTCTTGTATAATAAAGTAACTATGCGCTACTAAATGAAACCGCCTACGGCACCACCTAGTGAAAAACTGCAGAGTTAGCATTCCTATCTCTAAAGCAGAAAGAGACAGGGGGAAAATGATTTACAAAGTTGTAGAAAATCAAAGAAATAGTATGTAAAGATATCCCGTGAACATTAATACGAAGAATATAACTGTTAAAATGCGCATTTTTATCGTGATTTTCTATACTATGACGTATCGAAATAATCTGAAAAAAAAATAATTGGGTGAAAAAAATAATTGGTTGTAACAATATACTTTTATTTGAGATTAATTCTCATAGTCAGCTGCAATGCCCATTTATCCAAAAGATAATATCAATTCCCCCCCCCCGTTCAAGTTTCCTGACGTCCTAGTGAAAGACCCCCCCCCCCCCCCTAAAAATTGGTTTAAATGTTCTGTTAAAAAATGAAACTGCTAAAAAATAAAAACTTACCATATTCAGTAAATCAGCACTTCTAATGAAAATTTGAACACAAAATATTCAGTACTTACCTAAAAAATAAAAATAAAAATGTATCAAAATAAATATAACATTGAACAGTTTGAAATAAATGTGCCATATTCATACACAATAAATTCTATACAAAAAAGTTTGAATTTCTTTAAAGAAGAAAAAATTCAGAAACAAGCCACAAAACTAATGCTTGTTTTAAATTAGCACAGCTAATTCCGTTCACCGGTCTTAACTCGAACACTTTACAAACGCTTTTAGTCTAGATATTTAATTTTAAATATTTGCTAATCACAATAAGATAGAAAATAATAAGCTAACAGTAAAAAAATATGTTGTTGGTTTAACACTTTTGGGTCAGATGTAGTATTATTAGTACATGACTTTTAATGGAGTATTATTCTGTTTTAATAAATATTTTTGCTGCTATTTACATATAGTAATGTTAGTATATGTCTATGCATTTACTATATGACTTCATCTATGTTTAGGCATTTAGTAATAATAAAAATTGTCATTATTTGCTTAAATCTCTTTGCGTCGTTTGCGATTCTTTTATTTTAAAAATATATTTCACTCTTTAAATTTAAAATAAAAGTTACTTTCCAGAAAAAATCATGTGTAACAAAGCGCAAAAAGTATTAGAAAGATATAAGTTAAATCTTTTTGTAATACAATATTTACTAAACTTCTCCAAAAATTCTTCCTTAGTCTATTTTCACGTTAATATTTATTGAATAATACGCGAAATAACATCATTCGTTATCTTTCAGACAATGAAATACTCGTTAAACACTAATTAATCTATTTGGATTGTTAGTGTTAATGTTATTAAGTAATTTTTCCTCAAAATTGAAAAGAAAAAGATTTGAACGGGTTAAGATGGTTCGGGACACAAAATTTTGTTCTTTGTATTTATAACTATTTTTTACTGAGTGTTTTATTTATTTATTTATTTTTTAAGAAATATCCATATACGAATGTAACAGATGCAGTTCTTTTGGCTTTGTTAGCTAGGATTTTCATTGTTTTCTTTCCTGAAATGCATGATCTCTCCTTCCAAGATCACCACAGAATTTCTACATTGTGCTACGAGATGTGTAACAAACTTGTTTTTGTTGCACATACATTTCTCATATTTTCTTCTCATACTTTCTGAAATTATAAGTGACCATTTAAAAAGCCGCGGAAATATAAACAATACATTTTAATACGCAAATATATAATGTATAATAATAAAACCTCGTAAACTTTTCGAGAGTGGTGGACATAAATGGCAGTCGAAATGCTGTCTTGCAACTTTAAAATAAACTAAAAATGAAAATAAAAATCTTTTATCCTCCGGGCTAAAATAACTTTTATAACAGACAACAGACACGGAAAGATAAATCAAATCAACAAGTAGTTGATGCTCAAGAAAACAGATTCTTTTTCCTTCAAAAAAAGGAATAAATTTAGTCTGAAGAAAGAAACTGAAAATAATTTGGAGAAGAAAACCACTTCTACAGAGAAGCATGGTTTAGTAAAATGATGGATGAGTAGAACAAGCAGATACTTCTTAATAAATGAAGAGATGATAGAGGATTGTTGGGAAAAAAAAAAAAAGATAAAATTTTCTTATTATGGTATTCGCGCTCCAAAAATTCAACAGAAATCAGCTGTATGAAAGAGTGAGAAAAACGTATTTGATAGATTTGTTTTTACTTAAATTGAAAAAATAAAATAAAACGGTATGTTGCATAATTATTACTTTCTAACTGAATGAACTCGGTAGATACATTGTTACGCTAGTAATGAACCAATATTGGTTAAATTGGTGCCCAATATTGTACAAATGTTGCACTCATTATAAATATTTTCAATATCTCAACAAATATTGATTTAAATAATGACTTGACATTGGAAGTATTTGTCACGAAATGTGTAAAATGGTAATCAAATTTCATGTTCTTTTGAATATTTATTTAATAATATAGGAAATGTGAAAGAAATATTCGAAACAAAAATATGTATCGCAACCTAGAAAAATTTTAACGAAAACATATTTTTAGAAGTTTTAAATATGCCAATCCAAAATTTCAGTTCATTCCAAAAACTGTGTTTAAATTATTCTTTAGAAAGTAGATGCACTGCAATTTGTTTTGCAATTATTAAAAAAGAAATTAAGCTATTACACTGTTAAAAATCTTGTACTAGTTTGAACCAAATTTTGGTGCTCAATAACTACCACAGTAAGATGGTAAAATCTTGAACCAATATTTGGAGCTCCTGTTGAAGCATAGCTCCAATAGTTGGAACGAGGTTGAAATAGGAAGCTCCAAATGTTGGTGTGAGATTTCACCATCTTAAGGTGGCGGCAGCTACTGAGCACCAAAATTTGGTTCAAACTAGAGCAAAATTTTTAACAGTGTACATCAGAATAATTCCAAATTAACTTGACTGATAGACTTCCTGTTTACTAGCCTGGGAGTAAGAGAAGGACAGAAACCACGGTATGACCGCTGGACTGCTGCGGGCAGATGCAGTTGCATGGACTTACGGTAGGCGTGTAGTGTGCATGTGTATGTAATCCCGTGTCGGGCCGTTTTGTCCCCTCTTCTGCCACGGTGAAATTTTCCGAATAATGTGAATATGATGTCAAAATTAGGTATTCGTATTAAAATTTTCAAGGTTTGTTACAATTTATTTAGCCTAAAAGTTATTTTTTAGCGCGTTGACAGCCACAGATTGTGTCGAAGTGTTTTTTTTCACAGATATTAACAAAGCGGTTTTCAGTATTTACCGAATTTGTTAACCATTCGCATTGCGGGTACATACCGAATATGTCTTGTAATTTTTATTATCAAAGTGTTACTGTTTTTAATTTTCTTTTTTTCTTACAATGTGATGGCGGGGTAATTTATAATTCCAATATTGCCATGATTGAAAAAATATAAACAATATTGACTCAGTATTTCAGATACAACGTCATAAGTTTCAACTGTCAAGATAATCAAATTTCAAAACATAAATGATTTTTTATTTATAAATATCCGAAAGTGAGATTAATGCAGCATGGCAGTTCTGTTGAGCGATTTGCACCAAAAAGAAGTCAGCAGCAATTTGTATCAAGGACGTAACTGAAAATAAAGTTTTATGAAAATCCGTGCATTAGGTCTTGAGATAGAGCTATTGTGGAAATTATGAACAAGGCAGCAGAGCAGCGTCACCTGTTGAGCTATTTACATTAAAAACTAACCAGATCCAGTTCATATAAAGTTCTAACAGAATCTAAAGTTTTGAGAAATTCCGTGCATTAGTTCTTGAGTTAGAGCGTTCAGAAATTTTTTGTCACATACAGACTCACAGAGTGATAGAGTGACATACTCTCAGAGAGACATTTTCTAAAAACTATCAAATCCTGCTCAGGATCTTCTAAAAAGTATAAATCCATCAGAAACTGGAAGTCAAATTTTTTCACGAATCCAATACTTTCTTCTTGTAAAGATAGAAGAAAGTAAAAATAGAAAATCACTTCAAGAATCAACTGCTTCAGTTACTTAATAAAAATATGCATGGATTTATATAGTTTTCGAAAGTGTCCTGAGCATAATGCGCACCCCCCTTTTTATACCTATTTATTTTTTTATTAGAGAAGTGCACATTATACACGAGTAAACACGGTAATTAATTTTTTAACACGAGTAAACACGGCGATTTAAATTTGAAGAAAATTTAGAGAATAATCCCAGAAATACTTTAAGTGACATTTAATAACATTGTACGGTAAGAAGTATAGAACAAGAGCTAAATTAAGTGATAAAAACTAAAAACATACAGGGTGCTCCACAAAATATTCTTTAAGTTATAAACTCAATAATACATTAACTATTACAAATATCAAAGTTAAATAAGTGACATACTCCTCACGTAGTTCAAAAATTTTGCAATGCTTAATTTAAAATCTATAGTTAATTTTTTTGTTAAAAGATTAGTCGAAGGATAATTGTTCTATTTCAGACTATAAAAACTGTCAAACAAAATGTAAAATAAAAAAAAGAAAAGCCTTTTTAGCCTTTTAAAAACTACATAAAATACAAAATCTGAGACAAAATCTTTGATGCAGCTTTACTTGTTAGTTGAACACTCCTACATTTTGAGACACTATCTATTTACAAAATTTTGAACTATTTTTTAAATTACTCTATGCTAAACTTATGAACATGATTAAATTTCACTTATTTCACCCTTTTTAAGTTCGTTCGTAATTATGTAAATACGTAACGCCTATAGTTGTCGTTCGATTCGTCCGTCTGTCCGCATATAAAAACGCAAAAACTACTCAACCGAATCGTTTGAAATTTTAAATATATAATTATTACATAATTTTATCGAGCCATTTCAAACTTTATGAAAATCAGATGTTTATTATCGGATGTAACTTTATAAAAATCAAAAATATTCCGTTACATTACCGTCATTGGGAAACAATAATTTCAAATGTATTTTAATGATGTTATACTCTTCAAAATACAATGAAGAAAAATACGTTCAACATAATACAATGTATGTGTAACAATGAAATATACATTAAAATATTCATTTTGTATAATCTGTGATGAAAAGAATATTTTTTATTAATATACACGACCACACAAAATTATTCTATTACATAATAGTATAGGGGGAAATATTGTTTGGGTTGTGTTTTAATTATATTAAAATATTTCACATTTTATGAAATGGATATACTTTGCTAAGATTTACTACAATGTTATTCTTGTATAACGGAAAGCATTTAGCATTTACAGGGATACACAAAAAAATTCGGATACTGTATTGTATCCGAAGTGCTGAATATTTTAAAAGCGTCGTTATTGTACGAATGCACCTCATTTACTACGTCTGACGTGAAATTTCTGATTTGTTTATTATTATTCTTAATGAATTATTGAATATTAAATGTAGGGAATTTTTTAGATAAAAGCTTGTATCTCCATTTGTTAATTTCTAAGTTATTTTAATACTCTTAAGCAAAAATTTAAAATTCCACAGAAAGAGAGTTTAATTTTACAAATATAACAACTGGTGTCCTTAGACGAGTATTTGCCAACTTACACCACATTATCATGGTAAGACTGATTTCATGCAAATCTTTTGCAGGATAAGTGTTCTAATTTTTCGTTTTAGTACAGGGAAATTCTGAAAAAAATTGCAAAACAACCGCGCAAAGGTTTTGTGGAGATCGAACCTACGTACATTAGCACCAATTTCTTCATAATTGAAGTCAACATACTAATCAATGGGCACAGGCAGTGTCTGATTTCGGACTAGGCTTACGAAACCAAATCCATAGGTCACCTAACTGATAAAAAATGCCAAAATTATCATAGAACTGAAGAGACCAAATGAAGCTTGAAATTCGGTGGTCACGAAAATTCTTAAAAAAATTGCAAAATAACCACTCAAAGATTAAATAAAAATTGAACGTACGTATATGATCACGAAATTCCTCATAATTGGGGCCAACACATTAACCAATGGGCACAGTCAGTGTCTAATTTCTTACTAGGTTCACGAAACCAATGACAAGGGATTTCTAATTGAGGTAAAATGCCCAAAATTACAATTGAATTGAAGAGTCCAAATTAGGCTTTAAATTAAGGGGTCACCAAATTAATTTAGTTTCTTAAAAAAAGAAAAAAAAATCTATTATTAGATGATAAAATGTTTATTTTCAAAGAAGATGCATTCTTATATAGAATTACTTCTAGAAATGAATAATCCTCTAAACTATGCATAAATATTGCAATTTGTGAATAATAAACTTTACATTAAAAAATTGCAATCCAATCTGTAGTTATGAGGGCCAGTTCCCCCGAAATTTTTACTGTTCTATGTGTCCCAAAATGTGTAAATTGAAATATAGCCTCATTAGATTATCCGACAGTCCCTTTTAAGAATGAGTAAAAGAAAAAAAACCCTACAAAAATTTAGTCAAAGCCTTTTTACGATGTCAAATTTTATCAAGCTACAAACACATTTTGTAAATTTAAAACACAAATCTTGTCACTATATAATAATCTTAAATCATGCATAGGATGCTAAAAATATTTTATCTGAGACGAACAAATGACAAATAGCTGTAGTTACCACAGATCTGCAGTCCTTTGTGCAGCTGCGTAAAATTTTGCAATCTTTATTGGATTGGGCATTAGGCATTAACGTGTGCGGACTACGCAAAAATGCATTTGGTCGAAGCAACAGGTGCGCAAAGTGAACATTTCCGCGTGTACCTTTGCATACACATGGGGCTGCAAAATGTAGTAAAGGAAAATACTTGCAAGAAAGAAAAGATCATTCGATACAAAAATGAGGTATAAGTAGAGATTCCATATTATAAAGGTAAAAGTATGAGAAAAAAATCTACTAAGAAGAAATTTAATTTTCGGTTTAAAGAGATGGATTTTTTAAAAACCAAACCATGTTCATTTCATTTTCAATTATTGGAAACGTTTGAATGTTTAATCTACTGTGTAGAAATTTTTCATGACAAAGCATGTACGACGTAACATAAGAAAGTAGTTAAGTCGGATTTAAAACATTGTTAAATTTTTGCATCATAAATTTTAATGTGAAATGTTTGAATCTTGTCATTTATATTTTTATTCCCATAATGTCATTAGTAGATTAGGAATGATATCAAAAAGTCATTCATTTCTATATAATATTATGTAATATTTATAGATGACAGGTAATTTAAAACAATTGGAAAATATTTTAGAGGAAAGATTGTAATGCAAATCCAGGCAATAATAACTTAGGGAAATGGGGTTGCATAGTAGGGTATTTTCCAGAAACAGTGACAAGAACTACAATTGACATTTCCATTTCTGAATTTTCTTCAAGAACAAGCTACACCCTCAAAAAATACGAATATTACTTAACCTACTAAAATATAATTTAAGACGAGCGAAAATGTATAACGTGTAATAAATGTACAAATGTATAATGAAAACATCTTACGAGTTATCCAGGATTACGAAAATCGGCTTTTATAATTACAAACCAATACATTTCCGAAACATTTTGGCTGGATAATTAAATTTATGTATACAAGAGTAACAAACTAATATTAATTTTAATGTTAATGCAAATGTTGTCTTGGAAATTCTTTCATGCTTTTGTTTGTTGAATATAAAAATGTTTACATGAGAATAAATAGCATCCAAAAAACATGTTAGGTGTTGAGAAAATTGAAGATAATGTTAAAAAAACGTCTCGAAAATGTTTTCGAAAATTAGTGGCAGTAAAAAAAAAAAAAAAAAAAAAAAAAAAAAAAAAAAAAAAAAAAAAAACTTTGGTTTTATAAATGATTTTTTGGATCTCAAAAATACATTGGTTTCTGAGACTTCTAAAAGTAAACAATTCTTTTCAAAATCGAAGTAACTTCGAAAAGGTTACAGTATTATATTTATTCGTGGCTAGATTTATACTTTTTAGTTAAAAATTTGTGTTACTAAATAACTGGGAGATTTGCATTTAATGAAACGTTGTTTTTGTACTATATGCTATAACTTTTTTTTCTTCTTGGTGCAAAATTCAAGCCGTATTGAGTGAGATAATTAAACAGTCTAACATATTTTTTTCCTCAAACCAGCAAAAAGTAGAATTTAAAATTAAGATGTTGAGATGAGAATAAGTTGAGATGAAAACTTTTTCTTTCATTCACTAATGCGAAGAATTTGAAAACATTCAATATCACGATTGTATGAGCTAAAGTACATTGAATTGCGCTTGCTTTCGCAATAAACGTGAGCGAAGATACTATATTTTTGATTATTCAAACTTTTGCCTAGACTTTTGCAACTGTTGTTTCCGGGTTTTGTTCGGCATACGTTGGT
Organism: Maratus speculifer; assembly: GCA_964019185.1. Taxonomy (NCBI): domain Eukaryota; kingdom Metazoa; phylum Arthropoda; class Arachnida; order Araneae; family Salticidae; genus Maratus; species Maratus speculifer. Next base: position 194,980,891 of record OZ025299.1, read on the forward strand.
CACAGTATAATTGTTCAGTCAAATATACTAGAGAAAACCTTGAAAACTACCCAAACTACGCTTTCTGATAATAATGTTGAGAAATTTTAAGGTTTTGTAATAAAACTTTGGAATTTGATTTTCTTATACGTAATGTTCTAAAGGAAGAACTGTAGTATAAATTTTAACAATGCATGCCAAAATACCACGGACTTGACGCTACACATTTTGAAAATGTAGCTGAAGTGTATACAGTATCACTGATTGAATTACACTACTTATCTGGATTTTTTTCGTAATACTATCGTGGATAAAATAAACAAAGCAAATCTTTTCAAAGTTTCATTTCAAGATCTTCACTTTTCTCAAAGTTATTTAAGAAAATTTGACTTCGGATACAGTGGAGCTCCCTGTACTTTTCATCAAATAAATAGACAGACATACCACTTTACAATATTAATATGACTAATTTTTATATTTCTGACCTGCCCAAAAAATTCTATAGGTTATTCAGTGGCTTTAATTGGTCCATTTTCTGAAAGCAACCTTTTTTCTAAATAATAATCCTTGTGATAGATTTTTCCGGCATTACTAACAGAATTGTACAACCAAAAATCATTGTTTAAATCCACTTCACCAGCGATAGGTACACTGTAAAAAAAAAAGGGTCGATATACTAAATAAACTTTAGTGATCCTTGTAATTACTAAAAAATTTTTAGTAATCTTAGTCGATTACTAGAAAATCTGTAAGCATTACTAGAAAAAAGTTAGCAATGGATAGAGTTAATAGTTTTACATTTTTTAATAGCTATTACTAAAACGGACTTGGTGTGGCCTTGATAGCATAATGGTTATAGTAACGGACTCCAGGCTAAAAGGTCCCGGGTTCGATACCGGACACTGCCAAATACGTCCCGAATGTATTTAGTGTAAGTACTCGTTAATAAAGGGGTTATGAAAATCCTGTAAGAGCAGGTAGCAATTTTTTGGTGCTGCCATCTATTGCGGTTTTGCCGAACATCCATCGCTTCAGAAGTTTGGATGCAGCTCGAAGGAAGCTGCTGTCCTTCGGGCGCACGTAAAGGTTATTAAAAATAACTTTGGAGCTATTATTAAAATTTTCTTGGTGGCTCATACTAAAAATTTTTAAGTAAGTTATACAAAAAGTTCTTTTGTTCAGTTTACAAAAGAAATGCTTGTTTCACTTGCAAAAAAATAGTTTGTAATGGTTACTAAAAAATTCTGTGGAATACAAATTTACTAAAGAATTTTTAGTAACCTCATGAATTTTTTTTTTACAGTGTATAGGGAGACAATGCTTTTACCCCCGACTTATGTCAAGGGAAACGGTGACATGCTTAAGAAAAAGTAGTTTCTGATTCGAAAAGGAGACCAATGAGATTAATTTAAAATTGTTAGAACGATATTTTGATTCTTCTAATTACCTAATTACTTTAACCATAAAAAGGTAGAACCTATGAACTGGGATTTTTAACAGCGTACATTAAATTGTAGTATGTATCTGATTTTTTAAAAATTATTATTATCTATTATTGTGTTTCATTATATTCATCTTCTTTTTATTGTTGTCACTTAAAAGTACTAATAAAATTATAGAAACAGAAATACAGGGATAAACGTCATAAGCCTTTTTCATCCATTGTAAAAGAAAATAACAAATAAATATTGTTTATTTTTGAACAAGAGAGAAATAATTTTAATTTTAATGACTTTCTTACCTTTTGCATAATTATTCTTCAAAACTCCGAAATTATTTTGTAACAAAACAGACTTTTCTGAAGTAACAATAGATTATTTAAATATACAGCTAATCATATTCTAAGTTTAGTAAATCCCAGAAGAACACTTTCTACCAATATCTTCTCCTATTGTCTGCTCTTATCAGTATTCTAACAGTGGGACCAGACTTTAGTGTAACGATAACAAGTGACTTAAAAATAGATAAATAAATGGGTTGATAGATAAATAGAAACATGAAACTACAACAATGAAGTATAATTCTTGAAATTTAGAGTTTCAGAATGTTTAAGTGCCATGACATTAATTTAAGGAGATTTTTAAATTAAATAATTCATATTTGTAATCAGAGACCCTTTTTTAATTAGAGTTAAATATCAAAATAGTATTCATTTTTGTTTAAAAAAGAAAGATTAAAAAAATCAGATTTCTTGGAGGTTTTGTATTGTTATTTAAATGTTCGCATTGTTAGTACAAATTTATTTTAAATGCTCATAAAAGTTGGTCGGTTTGCAGTTTTTGTGATTTTTCTTAGAATTATGCTTGAAATTGTCGTCAACTTATTATTATTATACCTAAGTATTTTTTTTTTTTAAATAAGAAAATAACATATGTAATCAACTTCTCGACTTCTCACTCAAATAAATTAATTCTAAATTCCGAAAAATGGATGAAATCTAAAATGTTCAAAAGTCGCAAAAACATTTGTTTTTATGGGATAAAATTAAATTCGAACTATCGGCTTCCAGTTCTAAATATAAGAATATAAAATACATATTCGGGCATATCTAAAACATTTAGAAAAGCAACAGTGGAAAGAACCTAAAAAGGAGAAAATATTATTAATAATGTGATTTAATTAAACCCCGAAGTTATTAAAAATCTGCAAATAATATTGGGTCAAATAATCGAGAGCTTTCAACAGTAAACGTTTTTCCGTTTGTAAATTGTAAAATGTGTATTTATTTCAAAACACTTTAATTCGCTCATGCATAAATTATTTGTAAATGGATGAAAAAGTATTTAGCACTTCAAATCTATACTAATAAAAGAACAAAACACTCTGTTTGTCTGTGTGTGTGTCTGTGAGTGTGTGTGTCTGTGAGTGTGTGTGTCTGTGAGTGTGTCTGTGTGTCTGCGATGGCTAGCAAAATCTATGGGACGTACAAAGCTCAAAATTTTTATGGGAGTAGCCCAATATTTCTCCTGATGCACCTGAAGCTCAGAATTTCAAAATTATACTTATTAACTAAGTTATTAATTAAAATCCAAAACTCACTCTCATAAAAAATCGCCTTTTTTTCGTTTTTTTTCCTTTCATTGACTTATGGTTGGTTGGTTGCATAAAATTTTCGCAGAAATAATTTAAAAAGCTGGGACAGACCTTTAAAATTCATAGACTGGCAAACTGTCAGTTTAAATGAGGATTTTTTTTTTTTTTTATCACAGCTGCTGTACGTCATGGAGGAAAACGATAAGTGGAGGTGAAGTAATCCGAAAAAAAGGTTTGCAATATAAAACCATTTATCGCTGAAATTTTAATGTCTCAAACAAAAGCACGAGGAAGGAATTTTGTATTATTAAGACGAATTGAAAGAAATGAATTGCAGCTGATTCATATTTTACGAAGAAATAATAATTTATTAAAATGTTTTTTTTCTATTATATTATTTATTAAAATAAATATTTGCTTTTATAATAATTGAAATTGGAAAATTAGAAATAATTAAATAAAATTAAATAAAATATTGAAAACCTTTAATTTGAATTAAAAATTGTATTACTAAAAGTTTTCTTTTTTTTTTCAGAACTTTTTAATACTTTATAACTTAGATGAAAATTTTTTATGATTTAACAACATATTAATAATTCCATGACAATATGTAAAATAGATTGATGAAAAAATTCTTTTAAAATCATGCATGAAAACTTAAATAACAAATATTAATCTAAAATCTAGATTTCAGAGTGCAGACGATTTTAAGACATTAACTAAAGAATGTTAACTTTCAAGCATAATCTTAAATGATGCTTAAATGATGCTTATATATCCAAAGTCATATGATAAAAATAATCAAATAATTCTTGCCTATGATTGATCTATTTGTATCTTTTATGCATTCCGATCGTGTATTACAGCCAATAATGACACAAAACGTTATTTTTTAAAAGAAATTTTAGTCATCTATTCAATAACAGTTTAGAAGGTAAAAAATAAAAACAAAGAAATGCGGGTTTATACCAGTTTGAATTGATCGGAGTGTCAAAGCACATGGTTTTGTTGGTGTTCATTTGGACTTAATGTAGCGGATTTTAGAGTAACATTTTTGGCGTCACCCCAAGCCATTATACTGCCACTCTATTAATTTCTTTTTACTGTATGTTTGTACGCAGATTTTTGGCATTTCGAACATTAGAATGTATGAGTCATTAGCTGTGTTGAAATTTTAAAAAAATTACACAACACCTTTCTAGGAGTTTATTTTTTTAATCATTTATTAAATTTAAATGTGTTCTATTCAATTTAAAATTGCAATATGGCTTTAATTTGTTTTTAAAACAAAAATAAAATAGCTTTTTGAGATAAAATTGTTTGAATCCGTAAACGATTCATACACCATGATAAATTATCAAATAGCAAAGTAAATTATTTATCAGAAATAGCCATAAAAAGAACAGTAGCAAATCTGATTATAACCTTAATGTTCAGACTAATTTAAACATAACCCGACCCCCCCCCCCCAAAAAAAAAAAAAAAAAAAAAACGAAATCTGAAACCGATAAAAATATTCCAGAGAGCTATAATCCGATCCCAGCAAGAGAAAATACTTTCCGTGGTCATAAACCCAACTCAAACCTAAAAAATTTTATTTGAAAAATCCTGAACTTTGACACAGACCACATCTAAATCTGACCAAAATATTTGAAAGAACCATAACTGGATTCGAGTAAGGCAAAATAATTTCCGTGGACATGAACCTGATACGAACCTAAAACTTCCATTCGAAAAAATACCTGAAATTCGAATCGACCAAATCTGAATCTAACAAAACTATTTCAAAGAAACGCGACCGGATCCAAACAAGACAAAATATTTCCTTGGACATGAACCCAATCTGAACCCCAAAAAATTCTTTGAAAAAATCACGAAATCTGAACTGAACGAAATCTAAACTTGGCAAAAATATTCCAGTGAAGCATGTCCTTATTCGAACGAGACAGAATAATTTCCGTGAACACGTAAGAAGACCAGAATCCAACAGTTATATTTGAAGAAAAACCCGAAATCTGAATTGAACCAAACCTGAACCCGACAAAAATATTCAAAAGAACTATAACCCAATCCTACCAAGACGAAATAATTTCCATGGACATAACCCGACTCGATCCTAAAAATTTCTATTTTAAAAAAATACCTGAAATTTGAATCGAACCAAATCTGAATCTGATAAAAAATATTCCAAAGAACCGTAACCGGATCCGAATAAGACAAAAAATTTCCAAGCACATGAACCGAATCTGAACCAAAAAAATTTCTTTGGAAAAATTACGAAATCTGAACTGAACCAAATCTGAACATGAAAAAAAATATATTCCAGTGAAGCATGTTCTTATTCAAACAAGGCAGAATAATTTCCGTGAACACGCAAGAAAACCCGAATCCAAAAATTCTATTTTAAGAAAAAGCCTAAATCTGAATTGAACCAAGTCTGTTCCCGACAAAAATATTCCACAGAACCATAACTGGATCCGAGCAAGGCAAAATAATTTCCATAGACATGAATCCGACCCGAATATTAAAATTCAATTTCAAAAAATACGTAAAATCTGAATCGCACGAAATCTGAACCCGACGAAAATATTGTAATGAATCATAACCAGATCCAAACAAGACAAAATAATTTCCATGGACATGAACCCAATATATGGTTAGGTAACATTTAAGTTGCAATTACATTACGGTAAGTCTTTGATTATGTTTAATTTCCCGTTTATGTTTAATTTACAGTTAAGTCACGGTTAAGTTAGGTTAAAATTAAAGTGCATTTATGTTACGGTTAGAATAAGGATAGGTTACAATAAAGTGAAGGCTAGGTTACATTTATGTTACATTTAATTTAAGGTAGGGTACTGTTAAGTCGCAGTTAGGTTACTGGAAGGTTATGGTTACAGTACAAAATTTTGCGGTTAGGAATTTATCCACATAGTGAACATTACGCATGATTTGATTAAAAATAATATTTATTTTTGTTAAATGGTTCTGAAATTATAATACCATATGCAAACCTTTTAGATAACATCGAGTATCGATTTCATTCATGGTATAGTCGGATTTAAGAGTGATATGATTAGTTTGAAATTCAAAATATTTCACTTGGGATTTCTAAGTAAAAAAAATAATTAGTTACGTGACTTAACAGTGACTTTTACGGGTAAATATCAACACTTTTACGCGAAAATCACGCAATCGTTGGATACCTATATCCTCTAGAGCTTAATATTAATTGTTTTTTAAACCGATTTTTCACACAGTCAGTGGCCACGCATTTCAGACAATGCATTTCTGCATGTTTCGAGTTAATGATAAAATCATACAAATTTCAAGTTCGTTTAATATTGTTAATAAGGACCCGGGCAACGCCGGGCGGGTCAGCTAGTATATTTATAATAGATTATTAAGAACAAATGGTCTTGAATTAAAAAATATTTAAATTTATTAAAAATTACAAATTTTACTTCATATGTGGTTTATAAAGCTTATTTTTTAAATAATAGTAAAATAATAGATTAATATAAAATTATGCTGTTTTAAAAAGACTTGTGAACTACAAATGAAGTTAGCTTTGGAATTTTGTAATGAATTTATTTTATTTAAATGCAAGTCCATTTGTTCCTAATAATCTATTATTTTAAATTTCATATGAAGCTTTTTAAATGGATTACAAAGTATTTTGCACTTCAAATAGATTTATAATAGCTTATTCAGAATAAAAGATTTTGTATTTAAAGAAAATACATTTAATGAAAAATAACAAAACTGACTCCATAAGTGGTTTCTATTATTGTAATTTTTTTAACAACAGTTCTGGATTTTTGTTGTTGTTATTGTTTTGTAATGTTCACTTTGGATACTATAATACAGAGTATAGCACAGACTAAAGTGCACAGAGTATATACAGAGTAAAGAAAAAAATATGTAGCATTCTTGCTTGGATCAATGAGAAAAAATTCTTTAATTATTTTTTTTTCCTTTATGAAGGACAAAAAAAATTTGCCAAACGTGAATTTTGATGCTAAATATTCGAAAATAAAATGTTTCTGCATTTATTTCTATATTTCACAAACATAATCAAACTTCACATGTTGTTTATATGCAGTAAATGAATAAAAAATTAACAGTTCTCCGAAGCTTTTTTTACATCCTTTATCAGGTTATCATGCTTATAAAAGTTAAATGATTCAAGAACATTAAATGTATAAAGATCATAGTTCAAATTAAAAAAGTATTTATCTCAGTCCCTCAAATCTCTCCCCACTCCCTTTAACGCTTCAGGCACAAAAATTATCAATCAAGAGGAGAACATTATTATGCACATTAGCTCCCGATTTTATATAGCATTTTATCAAATTTAATGTTAACTTTTGTGAAGTCTATATTTTCCTATATAGAATACTGCAAGCTAATATTGCGCTCTTTATATAGCAGCTAATGTCTATCACTATTAAAACTCGTATGCTTAATTGAATGAAGAAATATGTTTAATTTTTTTTTTTACTATTTATAATTTAATTAAGATCGATATTTGCTACTAACTAATATGTTTATTTAATAATCAGTAATATTTGGATTTTTTTACTTCGTTTGATTTAATATCATTTGCATTTTAAATTGATTTTACTTAAATAATAATAATAATTATTATTACATTTGGAAGTTATTAACGACAAATCTGTTAACATTAGTTATTAAATATATGATTTTAATATGGAAAAGTAGATTAAGTTTGGGTGAAGTGTATAAAATCTAAAATAATTTATCCATCAAATTATGTAGATATGTTATTGCTAAATCGTTATAATACTCGATAATTGAAAATCTGTTTTATTTCATCTTGACAAGGGAAAGGGGGTGTAGAAACCATGTTCTTTGAAAAATGCGGAAGATTTATATTTTAAAAAGTTTTCTTATGTTAAATAAACTTTTTAATCTACCTTTCTGCACAAAGTATTTAAAAACATTATTTGAAAAAAAACACAGAAGTTTTTTTTAATATTTATCTTAAATAAACTTTTAATGCACATTTCTATACAAACCATTCGAAATACATAGACATAAAAGTTGCTGGTAACTTGACAATTCAAGAAAAACAGAGAGGGAAATACAATTTATTTCTAAAAATACAAGTATAAAGTGATAAAGCTGTATAGGTAACTTGTAATTTGTTTTCGATTGCTTAGTACTTCTCTGTTTTGTATGAAAATATTCATTAAACGGAGCACTATTATTTGTTTAAGAGGTTATTTTACACAGCCATTTAACTTTTTTTTCCCTTGGTGCGTGACGATGTTTTTTTATTGTTGTGATTGTATATAGATTACTGAATGAATATGTTAGACTGTGGGAAACACTCATTACATTTTGACAGTACAATTTGTGGAAAAAGAAACTTTAAATCAAGCATATTCAAAAGAACTTAAAATGTTTGTATTTTCGTCTCTAATACAAACGAAAAGACCGGTGATGTTTGTCAGAATTTTTTTAGTATTTTCATTCAGCATTTTTCAGTATTTTAATTAAATTCGAATTGATGATTGTACTGCCTCATCTGAAATGTTAAAGTTATAAGAACGAAAATTAACTCATTATTCAAATATTTCATTGTTCATGATAATTATTTACTGTACCATATTATTATGATTTTTTTTTCTATAGACGAATTATTTTAATAACTGATACTGAATATTTGTCATCACAAGACTTTATACTTATGGTTTTATAACTATTTCAAAACAAACCTATTTGAGTTTTGTCTAAAAATATTTGTTTCTATAAAGATACTAATATTTCATAAACATAGTGCGATTTTATTTTTATTTATTTTATTTCAGTTTATATGTAATGAAATTTAACAGGAAGTTCTACTTCTTTGTGTCAAAGTATTCGACTTTTTAGTTTGTGCATTTTTTGCGTGCGTCAAATTTATAGATTATTGGCCGAAAGTGGATCTTCCAATTCCTTACAATATTATTTTGCTCACTGAATGAAACTCCGCTCATTAAACGTTATGTTATGGCAAAAATTTAAACTTGTTTTTCTCGAAACCATGTTTCTTAAACAGGACGACCCGATTTTTTTCATTTCTTTTGAATTAAAGGTAATCTTTATTTTTAAGCTTATGCCGCGAAAAATTATAATCCTAATAATATTTAATCATTGATTATTTATTTTTCTATCTCGTAAAAGGTAGAAAAGAAATAAATTTCTCTGTTGTTTTGTTTAATTTACTTTGAAATGGTAGATTTCCATCTAATAAAGCAACAAAATGTTTGCGAGAAAAAAAAGTTTTTATGAGAAATAAAAAGTATAAGAAAAAATCTTCAAATTTACTTTAAATTTTTACATATTCCCTAAATCGTACTGTCAACACAGAAGAAAGACTTGCAAATAACAATTTCGTATAAAATATTTCACATAAAAACTAGTTTCTGTTTCAGTTTATTTTCTTATCCATATAAATTTACTATTTACGACTCCATATCCAACGATAATTATAATACATTTGACATTAAGTGATAATGTAACATGCACAAAAATAGAAACTCTTGCTATAATTAATATATATTATTTGGATAAAATGAGGTTATTTATCCGATAGTTTCTGTGCAAGGATGATTGCAATTATTTTTGTCGTCGGATTGCTTTGTGTTTAAAATTATTTCAGACGTAAAACTTTTGTATATTGATTAACTTTTTACTTAATAAAACATGATGTAGAAGTTAATGTAGAAGTTAAATCTGTCGATGTAACTTCTAAATTTTTGAATAATATCAAATGATATGAATTCAGATAAACACTGTGATGCAATTTCTAAATATTTTGACATAACAAACCCATTTTTAAATGTTTCTGAAGCGCTCCAAATTATACACTATTAGTTTAATGTGTTGTAACAAATTGCATGTTTGGCTCATTTCTGTAGCTCTTTTAGCGTATTCATTAATTCTTTAGCTTTTCTCTATGTATACCTAATCGGTAAAAGTTGATTATTGTAATCACAAGTGGGTGTGTCTACCAGACTTTATAAATAAAAATGTACTCTACTGGCCATTAAAATTGCAACACCATGTAAGAAAGAAAATACAAAAAAGAGATAGTTATTGCACGTAAACAGTATGACAAGAAGACAAAATGATTAAATTTGTAACCATTTTGGAGGTTTACAGAGGTGTGAAAATAGTAGAAACAGCTACCCCCCACCTGACAGCTAGAATGGCCCGTACCCAGTTAGGTATGGAGTCGAACTGAGCTTGGGTGTCAGAAACGGGCAACTGACTCTATGCTGCTTTAAGGCTATGCCACACTTCATAAAACACATTAGCTGGAGGCGGCCAGTCAATCAGAAATCCATGAACATATGTTTTCAATGGATGACAGGCAGGGCCTGATTACCAATGGGCCACTCTCTCATCAGTAAAATGTTACAGAAATTTTCGTTTTGTTTAAATGCATTTTTCCTTTAAAATTACTGTCATGAATAAGGATTTTTTTTCCCTTGTAGGAGTGTGCCCCGTGGGAGTGTTGATAATCAGGTACCGGTGACAAGTCTGGAGATCGTGCAGGCCAAGGCAGCAGTCAAATAACCTGTGTGTCGAGGAAGGTCAGAACATGACATGCAGCATGTGGTCTTGCGTCATCTTGTCGGAAGATGGCGTTTGGCAGGCCTCGAACACGGGATAGAATTACTGGGCATAAGTTGTGAGAAATATACCGATCTACGTTCGATACTATCCATCGATCTGAGCTAGAGATGTACGTATCGTGCATCCAGTGGCTGTCCAGTCCATCACAATAGGCACAGGACTCCATGCCGATGTCGAATGCAATCAGGCGACGAGCGTTCTCCTCGGAGCCTTCAGAACACGTATACGACCATCAGATTACTGCACACAGAACCGGACTCGTCTAAGAAGAAGGCGTTGTGCCACTCCTCTATTTAGCTTTGTCGTTTAGTGCGGTGCGTCAGAGTTGCCGTCTCTTTCTATGTTGCATTGTCAAGTAAAATCGCAGTAATGGTCACCGTTTTGACAATCCACGCTGTTATAAATGTCGTCGCACCGTACAAGTAGATACGGTGTTCGCTTCAAGAATGCCCATTTTTGTGTAAAGGTCTATGATGTGGCTGTACGGTTTTGCAGGGCTCACCTCACAATATGTCTTCCCTCTCGGGCGTTAGTAATGGAGGTGGGAGGGCGTTGAAATCCTGCATACCGTTCTGTAAGACCCTCAGAAGCCTATATTGATCAATATTCGAATGACAGTGGTTGGATTTTGACTAGTTTGATGGACGATATCACGGAACGATAATCCACACTCTCGATAGACAATCATCCTGCCTCTATCGAATTTTGATACTTGCTGGTAAGAGAGGTCGCAGCGTCTCTAAAATTTTCGCACTTTTCTACCAACATTTTAAATCAAAAGTCTTCAAATCAGATTCTTTTAACATCTAAAATGAAATTCTACATTAAAAATTATCATTTTAAAAATGTGGTAGGAAAGTGCGAAAATTTTAGGGACACGGCGACCCCTGTGGTAAACATTTTTTCTTATTATTCGAGGCATAACACGATATTCTGAACAAACGCCTACCTTACAAAGCGCATTCCGAATGAAAAATCCTTTACGCAACTTTTCTTTTATGTAGTGTTTCAGATGTCATATCACCCGCCTGTGTCGTCTAAATGCGCTGAAATACTAATCATTTGCATATTCCAAACTATTCTTCCTTTCATATGATTTTGACGTTAGTCAGATCATTCCTTTCTGGTGTTACAATTTTAATGGCCAGCAGTGTGATCAGGTTTACATTTTAACTAGAGGATAATCCAGGGCTTTTCGGTTACAAAATAGTGATAACCATCATATATATTATTTCTTATGTCATTTTTTTTTCTTTTTTCATTGCATGCGCACTGTAAAAAATAAAATAAAATAAAAATAAAATAAAAATCTGTAACTCTACAGATGAAAAGTTTAAAAAATTTGTATGCTTACTAAAATTTTATCTGTATACTGTACAAAAAAAAGATGTAAAACTACAAAATTAGTTTTTGTAAAGTTAGAAAAATCTGTCGCTTTGAAAAAGAAGTTACTAAAATTACTGTCATTTTTCTAAAATTTTATCTGTAACTCGGGTTGCAGTTACATAAAGAGTTCTTGGCATCCAAATTTTCTAAAACATTTTTAGTAACCTAGCAGATTTTTTGATTTATAATGCAGATTTGTTACATGAATTGTTGTTGTTGCCGTTACATAAAATGATCTAGGAATTCCAGTTTCCTAGAAAAATTTTAGTAAGTTTACAGATTGTTTTATACAGCTTACCAAAGGCACAGCGATGAATGAGGTATTTTTCGTGAGATTCTGTAAGAGATTTTTGACGTAGAATAAATATAATCATTAAATAACGTTGTTTGATTGAAAAAAAGAGCAGTTAATCAAAAATTAATGGAAAAATAATCTCAAACATTCATCGCAAACATACTCGAAAATAATCTCAAACATTGCGGCGAGAAAGCCTCGCAAGGGCCCATAGTTTTTAATTGATAACTCTAATACATTTTTTTCACAAATATTCGGAAAGAGTCAATAAAGTCATTTTCTTAGTTTAAAAGTTCCCTAAAATATAGTCCTAAATTGATATTTGTGCATTTTAGTGTTTTTAAGTGCGTTCGTAATTATATAAATGCATAGTTGTTGTCTCATCCGTCCATCAGTCTGCCCGTCTGTCAACATAGAACAGCACAAAAACTACCCAAACGAATGGTTTGAAATTAATGCATATAATCGTAGCCCAATTTCCTCGAGTAATTTCAAATTTTATAAAAATTTAACGAAACTTGAAAATATAGCAATAAAAGTGTTCCTTATCCTATAAATCCTATCATACGTAATTGATTCAATGATATGCCTGCCATAACAGGGAATGATTCTAAGTTGCCATAGTGATAATTCCATTAAATACTATCATACATAATTAATTCAATGATACCCCATGTTAGGCAATGATTCTAGCCATGTTAGGTAGCCATGGTGATTAAGTCATGTTTAAGGAGTCACGTTATTTCCTTATTACAGAATTTAGTATTTATAATCGTAAGAAATTTCGTATTCATGCACTTTTGCCTCAGGGTGCAACAACTAAAGCACCAAGATCTGAATATTTATAAAACTAAGTTACAGTTACGATCGCACCTCATTTGACAAGTTTAATATACAATTTTCGGATTGTTCATAAATGATTAGGCTGCAAATAGTACTCTTGGTTCTTAGTCTTACAAGGAAGGTCTCCATACAGGCATACTCCGAAAAATTTGAAAAAATTAAAGAATGTTCTTCTCATGAGGATATATACGTTTATAAAAAAAATTTCGGCGGAACGTCCGTACCCTGTCCGTAAAAAAATAATGATCATCGGCGATTTATCATCGGTTAGCGATGAAAAGCAACTTTTTTTTTATTATTAATTTATTTTTTTTTTTATTTTTTTTTAATGTCAAATGAATTTTAAAGGAAAAAAGTTTCATGTTCAACATGTTTAGATAAATTAAATATCTTTGGTTTTGTCAGTTTTTGTTTGTTTTAAGTATAATTTCGTTATGTTGATATTTATATGTATTTATATTCAAATTTAACCATCAAAATTTGAGATTTAAAACGAAATTCCAATTTAAATTCATGAAAATTGTTTCAAGTTCAAAGTCCAGTTGAGCATGGTCGGTTCGATTTTGTTGCTATGGAAACATCTGGCTTTTATTTTTGAATACGCTTAAACGTATGAAAATAATTTTACTGAATAAGAATTTTCTATATATGAAAATATTTTTTCCAGAGGTAAATTAAATAACTACAGCAACAAATAATATATATATATATATATATGTATATAATATATTAAACTCTCTCATTGTTTATGTTTAAATTCATTAAATACCATTTACACGGATTCTAAAGGTCCAAAAATTTTCAGTTCCATTAAAATCGTTTTCTTTTGGTGGGGAAAAGTGCTGCTCGCCAAATCGCGTGACACTTTCGTGTCTTTTCACGCCAAATATTCGAAAGTATTTTATCTTTTACATGTTTTCTTCTGCACTTCCGCCGCTAATTTTCACTGATCTTTTATTATATACATGAGCAGTTTAATTAGAATTTTTTTTTTAAATCTGAATATGCCCAATATGGAGACCTTCCTTGTTAGTAGCAACTTTTAGTTCTTCTCCACAAAAAATAATTCACTTTTTCTTTTCGTTTTTCACTTTTTAATTCATTCTTGGTATCCATAAAATTTTTTATTGCGTTCATGAAATATTTAATAGAAACATAAGACGTTTAAAATCATAACTTTTACGCTTTTCTTTCGCCACTAAAATTTAACAGACAATTTATCCTTAAATAATCTCCTAAATCTGTGATTAAATTAGTAAAAAATGTCCATTAAATTTAATAGTAAGGAAAAGTATAAATGTTTGAACCTATAAATTTGTTTGTATTTTATTTGTCTCAAGACTTCTTTTTTTATGAGTAAATAAAATCATTATCAAATTCTTGAAGAACATTACAAAATCAACTGCCTCTGTATATTAGATTTTAAAGGGTTTTTCTCTTTGGATATTTTTGAAACTGCAAATACATAGATTAATATTTGTACATAAACAATTAACTTAAAGCAAGGATTATTTTTAATTGAACTGTGAATAGATATTCTTTAAGTTAATCAAATTGTTATGATACTTAATAATTCACTGCTCATTTCGTCATTCTTAATTATTCAATTTAATTTTTTTATTAAGAATGGATATATAGTATATGTATAGTCATAAAACCGAAAAAGAACGCAAATCGTATATTAAACGTTTTATATTTCGTGTCATGTTCAGTATTTCAGTGGAAATATTTATGAAATATTCAAATATAACTCGCAAAAGCAAAAGATAAGTTTACATGTAAATCTTAACGAAAAAATTGTAAATTGTTTTACAGAATAAATATTGGCTGTTATCGCATTATATATACTTTTTCTATTTTCAACTAAAAGGCATTTCCATGCAGCGAACTATGGAGCCAACCTCCTGGGGTTATCTTAGCGAAATTCAGATAAGACCTCCCCATGCTTTTCCAAATTCTGTGTAGACGGAGCTTGACCGACCAAATTGAAAAGAATCATTTTTAGCTTTTGAAAGCAAGTAACATTCTTTCTTTCAATATGAAGAACAATTTAAAACTTAAATCATGTTAAGATATAGGTTAATATTAAAATATTATGCCTAAATATTAAGTTTAGATTTTACTTATATATATTTTATATTGAGCAAATATATGCTCTTTTTTTATTTTAAGTAAATTTTCTTCTAATGCAAATTAATTTCTTCATAAATGTGATCGCTCTAATTTATGCATAAATACTTTTTGAATTCTTGCTAAAAATGCTTGAATAAATAACTAAACAGGAAGCACAAATTCTTAATATAGTGAAAACTTCTTATAACAGTAGTGGAAATAGAATGACAATTATTCACTATAAGTGGACTTCACTATGAAAGATATCCTTGCAATATTCTTACATTTATTAAGGAATTCACGTACAGTCGGTCACAAGGGAAGAAAAGAAAATATCCCACATTTTTTAATCATGAAACTATATAAGATAAACAAATAAATAAAAAGTAAAAACACAGAAATATCCATTCGACTGTAAATTGTCTTCTTTGAATGTATATAAAATAAATATCTTTAGAGGACCACCTTCATATTAAAATTGTACCATACACTGTTAAAAATTTGAAACTTTTGCTGCATCGTCACTCCACCGTTTTTTAAGACTATCTGTATTTAGACAAATGTGAATGCTCCATAACACAGGGAATTAATCATTTTCTGTAAAAGCCGTAGAGTGACGATGCAGCGAAAGTTTCAAATTTTTAACAGTGTACTTTGAATATACGAAACTATTAACACTTAATTCGTAACTGGAAATATGAATTTCTTAAGTTGTGAGAGACATAAAATCCAAAAGATTCCAATGTTATTTTTCTCATTTGTCTTTTGTAAACAGCAGTGGAATTTCTTTTGAAAATGCAATATGTTCTAGAAATCATGTAATGATAAAAGAACTACTTGACGGTACTGAGGAGAAGATTCTATTCAAGGGCCAAAATCCACGTGATAATCAGAACCAAAGAACAATGCGGAGTCATTTTGACTCCCTTCTTCAGTTACGGATTAATTTGGATATCATATTTGGCTTTAAAACTAACACTCATTTATTTATTTCAATTTAATCGAGTTTATTTTACAAATTTCTTAAAAGGCAATTTAACGATTTTTTAAATAATAATATTTAATCTTTAGATTTTTTAAAAATAATTAAGATGCATATTTAAGTTTGTTCAATTTACAATTGCGATATCAATTGAGTTTTTCTAGCTGCAAAGCGAGACAACAAATTGAATGCATTTCAGCGATAATTTCTCCATCTTCACATGATTTTATTTCTTTTTGTTTTTCAATTGGATAGAGTAATTCAATGCCGAAATAAAAATCTCTCTACAGTTAAGGATAGTTCATTTGACCTGCAAATATATATCCATAGAGACATTTTGTCGAATATCTCCAAACAAAATTTCACTATACTCATTATTCAGATACTGAAATATTCTTTATATAGAAGTATAAATCAAGAGAAAATCTTGGATTTGTTGGGAAATTTTAAAAGTTAAATTCCATGGATACTTCTATTTAAATCATCTCTTATTAACCGAAAAGTGGTTAAATGGGTATTTCTAACTTTTTTTTTTTTTTTTTGGAACGCGCTGAAAGACAGAAATATGTCTAGGCCATGTCCTATGCCTAGGGCAAGACAGAAATATGGCTTGACCTAGGGAGAAGTTTCAGGAAAATATAACATAACCTCTCCCAAATCACCCATGATTTTAAAAAGTTTTCTTTAATCTCCAGAAACCTTAGAATCCAATACATTTTCGGGAATAAAAGAAGCGTTTCTGAAACAAGTCTCTTTTTCTACCAGAAATTTTCGTAAACTAAGCGGTAAAATACGGTAAAAACTATAGTATTACAGTGTAATAATACGCTGTCTTAATCCGGCATCAGCACGTAATATAATTCTTTCGGATGCTATTCTCAAGTAAACATTCCTTGTTAAACAAACATTTTAACAGAAAAATAAATAAAAGGAAAGTTATTTTGTTACTTTTCGTTTGTTAAGCAGTTAAAAACTATTTAATGATGCTGGTTCTAATTTAAATAAGTTAGATTGGCATCCAAAACATTATCAGTTTAAATATCATGTTAAATATATAAATATCATATAAAAAAGGATCAATGTATGTAGCTATTATCAAAGAACAATATAAAGTGACATGAATGGAGTTAAATTGAATTAGCGACGCAAATGGGTCAATAAATAAATAATATATAAATGCATCTCTCGTATTTTGTTAAGTGGAAGTTACTTTCGGTAATGATAATGCAATCAATAAGGTATTAAATAATATCTCTACTGCATCCATTTGAAAGATATATAAAGGATATATATATATATATGAACATACATATATATATATATATATATATATATATATATGAACATACATATAACCTTTATATGATAGTACAAATCAATATCTACAATGAATATAGAATAACTAAATATAACAAACTAAACTCGACAAGACAATCAAATGGAATAAGCAATTAATATGTATATATATATACTAAGTGCAGAACAAAATTTCTGGGTGTTTTTGATCCATGAAAAAGGGAAAATTTCAGGAGAAATACAAAAGATGGTTTATTGAATATATTATCCCTCGCTAGCTACGCATTTTTGTCATCTCTCTGACAGTACATGAACACAGAGACGACAAAACGACGTGCAGCTATTTATCCAATCAAATTTGCACCTTTTAGAAAATAGCCAAGTGTATACGAGCTAATCCATCCGCCATTGACCAGAATAAGTGATAATCAGAAGGGATGAGTTCTAGCAAATATGGCGGGTGCTGTAGCAGATCCTCTTTTAGCATTTTGGTTGTGTCCTGTTCGATAGCACGAAACTTTGTCGTGCTGTAATATCCCTCGTTCATTTCTTGTGTCCCATTCTGGATGTTGTTCGAGCAATGCATGGTTCAAATTAATTAGCTGTTTTCGATAGTGATGCCCATAGCCGGTTTCGCTCGGTTTCAGCAGCTCATAGTACACGATTCCTTTCTGATCCCATCAAACGCTGGGTATTGTCATCTTTCCAAAGCGATTTGGTCGTGCCGATCGATGCCCATACAGCACACTTGGTTTCAGCGATGTTTCAGAGCCGTCGCGACGTCCCTTTATCATCACATCTCAGAGTGATGCAACCAGAGCGTCTCTGAGATGATAAAGCAGACTGTCACTGAGACGATCTCCTGCGACAAACAGGAGACGAGAGCTCTGAACGCGGGCTGTCGTTTTGGCGGAGGGACGAGTACTTCCACACTTCCAGTTATTTGCGCATGCGCAAATTTAATGGCGTCTAAAGAAGAATTCGTAGTGAAGTTAGGTGTGTTTGTTTTTGTTCGCGTTCCATGTGATTCCTCCTCTGTGTTTGGATTTTTTTATTCAGTGTTGAAGTTTAAAGTCACACTATCCTAAAAATTACTATATTTATTAATGATAATTATCATTTATATTTTAAAATACATCCAACTTGATGAATTGTCTCTTGCAGTTTTGAAAGTACAACATAACTGTATTCATTTTTTTTTTTTTTTTTTTTTTTTTTTTTCCTGCACTGAGAACTATTATAAATAATAACTTTTTGATAAAAAGTTTGATTATTGTTGTTTTTTAATTGCAAACTTTTTAAACAGATTATACTATATGTGTTTTTATTTGACGATATCATTTGTAAGTATTATAAAATAAAATTTTGTTTGTTGTTTATTTTTCGTACTTTATTTAGAGTGAATTTTAATAGTATCGAAATGTAATTAACCATTCATTTACTACAAAACTTGTGAAAGATTTGCATAAAAAAATCTATTTAAATGTATATTGACGATCACTGTAATTAAAAAAAAAAATATGTTTTTCAAAAATATTTGTTTAGAAGAGTTGAATCATGAAAGGTAAGTGCTGTAATGTTGTGTTTGTCTAAATAATTCAATAACCCAATGCTCATGCTCAAGTTTTATGCCCTTTTGGGTTTAAAAAAAAAAAAAGAATTATGTGTTTATGTAATGAAAAAAATAACTCATTCAAAATACAGACTAAAGAAAACTCATATTGCAAATAAGCTTTGCTTGTTTCTGTATGTGTGTGTGTGGGGGGGGGGGGGGGAGGAGGTTAGAATTCTAAGTGCTTCCAGACCTTGACATTCATAATTTTACAATAAAGTTTATATTTTTATCTTATTAAAAATATTGAAATTTTTTGTTTTGATGAAGGGCAATTAACAATTTTGTTATTAAGTGTAGTTAAATATGGGACAGAAGGGTATGACTCTGACAGAACTCTATTTTCTGACTATGTAAATTGCTATATGTTATTTCAAGATAATAAAAGTGATTAGTCATTGTTTTTTTATTAAGGTCATACATGACCTTGCTGAGAGTGCACCATAAGAATCTTAAAACCTTATTATCCATATAATAAGGTTTCTGATCATTTATTTATATTTTTATTCATCAGCTTATATTTCTTTAAGGCAAAATTAGTGTTAAAAATTTTTATTTAAACACTACTTTAGAAATCTTAAAACTAATAAAAGTTCCAAATTATTCAATATCTGCATGAGGAATAATAAATGAATAATTATTTACGAGAAAAATTGTTTTATATGTGTACATGATAAAATTCTAATAGACCATACTGATTTATAATCATTGAAGATAATTGCTGAACTTTGAAAAAAAATATATATATATATTAAAAAATTTCATAGTAGTTAACACATTTTATTAGTAAATATTTGGAAAAAATCAATAAATAATGAAGTAATATTTGTATTAAAGGATGAAAAATTTATATAAATTGGCAAAACAGATGTATTAATAATATTACTTTTATAATTCGGGGAAGCAAATTTTGAAGTTTATTTAGCAAAATTATTTTAAGCTGTAGAAATGTGAAGGTTTATGATTAATCAAGTACTTTTTGATTTATAACACTGTCATAGTACAATAAACTGCAAAATTTAACACTTTTTGCTCCAAAAACTCAAGTTGTTTTATAATGTCTGTTTTTAAAAGGATGAGAAAAATTGTAAACAAAGATAAACAATTTGTCAGATACTGTTTATAATAGTCTCGCTCATGATAAATTATATACTACATGAATCGTTATTATTTAATTGAATTGATATCATAGAAATATGTATTCAACAATATAGTTATCATTTGCAACTTTAAAAAAGTATGTAGATTTTTTTTTAAGAGCTAAAGGATACAGATATATATTACAGATTTAAATATAACTCACAAACACTTGTATTTGAAAATAATAAAACTGAGTAAAAGACCAAAATTTTATATTATCCACAGTACTTTGCTAAATTATATCTTTGTCTAAACAATTCAGTAACCCAATTTTCAAGTTTTATGCCCCTTTGGGTGTAAAAATTATAATTTATGTGTTTACGTAATGAAAAAAAGAAAAAAATAAATAAACAACCCACACAAAACACATACTAAAGAAAACTCAAATTGAAAGTAAGCTTGTTGAAATTGCTACATAATTTGAGAAGATATAATATTGAAACTTTTTTAGTTTATTATTGGTGCTTGTGTATGTGGGGGGGGGGGGGGGGGGTATAGAAATTATAAGTATCTTCAGGCTTCGGCATTCATATTTTTATAATAAAGTTTATGTTTTTATCTGATAAAAAATATTGAAATTTTTTGTTTTGATGAAGGGCAGGCAATTAACAATTTTTTTATTAATTGTAGTTAAAAATGGGATAAGGGGTGTATGATTTTTGTGTTTTGTGTGGGTGTGTTTTTTGAATATGTAAATTGCTGTATCCTATTCCAAGGTAAGATTTTTTTAGTCATTGATATTTTTGCACAATAAGTACACAGGGAATATTTTAATTTCAATCTGGTTAATAAAATAAAGGTTTGATTCCCCCCCCCCCCCTCACCCGCCAAAAAAAAAAAAAAAAAAAAAAAAAAAAAAGACATGTTAATTAGAATAGATCATTTGTAAATAACTGGAATAAAAATTGTCATTACAAATAATGAAATTATATTTGTATTAGAGCATGTACAACTTGCGTATATGCAAAGCAATTAATCAATAATGTCATTCTTATGATTAAGAAAAGCAATTTTAACTCATTTTTCTGATTCTTTTTTAATTTCTATATATGTGAAATTTTATGATTAATCAAGTACTTATAGATTTATAATATAATGTGATAGTACAACAGATTGCAAAATTTAATCCTTTTCACTTTGAAGACTACTAGTAAAGAAAAGGGGAATTCAATAGATTGCAAAATTCAATCTTTTGCACTCTGAAAATTATCAAGGAAGAGAAGGGGTATAATGATACAGTGCATCAATACATTGCTTAATAAACTTTTTATTAATGCCGAATAAATTAATGTATAAATTTTAATCATACAAATCAACTTCCAAATGTGGGACATACATAAAAATTAGCATTTTATGGTGATCTACTATTAATCATGATTAACAATTAATCTTCATCAAATGTAAAAAGCTTACATTCATAAATGTAAATTTTATAAACAATTAAATTTGAAGTAATACAGTTCATAGATTGAAGTATATATGATTTATAAATAGCAATACAGAAATATTTAATAATAGAATAATAATAAAAAGTTGTTTTATAATGTGTGTTTAAAATGAATGGGAAAATATGTAAACAAACGGAATAAACACTAAAATTTTTCTTTGTATAGTTTTGCTCATAATGAATCATGTTTTGTGCATGCATATTTTTTTTGTTTTTTTATTCCATTGATATAATAGTAATAATTATTCAATAAGTTATATTTTGATGTTTTTTTATATATACTTAATTTTATTAGCTGAAGGAATGTTTAAATTTATTTGTTTATTTTTGGTAAATCTGCAAATATACAGGATAAAAGAAAACACATATTGCAAGAAAGCTTGCCGAAATTACAACATAATTTGAGAGTATATCATATTGAAGCTTACTTAATTTAGTATTGGTGCTTGTACAAGTGTGTGTGTGTGTGGGGGGGGGGGGATGACTGAATTATAAGTGGATCTAGGCATTTATAATTTTACAACAAAGCTCATACTTTTTATCTAAGACAATTTTTTTTTTTTTTTGATGAAAAGCAATTGATGAATTTCTTATTGAATGTAATTAAATAAAAGTGGGCAAAATCAGGAGTTTTACAAAACTTTTTTTTTAATGTTAACTTTTATGTGCTATTATTAAGATAATTAGAACTGTATCAACCACTGATATTATTGCTCAACATCTTTTTTTTTTTTTTTTTTTTAATGAAAAACAATAAATTTCTTATTGAATGTAATTAAATAAAACTGGGCAAAAAAATGACTTTTACAAAAAAAAAAAAAAAAAAAAAAAAAAAAAGGTTAATTTTTATAGGCTATTATTAAGATAATAGAATTGTATCAGCCACTGATATTGCTGAATAAATACTCTTCCAGATATTGTAATTATGCATCACACTTTATTTATCATTTAAATATTCTGAGTATAAGATAAGCAGAAATATTTTAATTTCAACATGGTTAGTATAAGAAAATTTGTTTTTGTTTATTTATACTCAATAACTTACATTTAATTAATAAAAAAAAAAAAAAATTCTAAACAATGTATTAGGCATTTTAAAACTGTTAAAAGTTACCAAATATTTAACATCTGCATGAAAAGAGTAATAGTCTGCATCGTAATAGTAAAGTGTCTGCATGTTAGCTGGCTGATTGTTATCACTATTTCTGTATAATATTTAATCACAGAAATCAGGTCAGTACGAAAGTGGGGTGGGCAGTCGCCCCGAGTGCAGACTTTGGGGCGCCAAATTTTTACTGTCAATGTCATTTTTAGGCCTGTTATAAGAAAAAAGTTTAGTAAGGGGGCACCAAATTGAAACATTGCCCCGGGCACAGTTTTCTTTTCGCACACCTCTGACAGAAATTCTGTTATTAAAAATAGATTGTTATTCAGAAGTAGTGGTGACAATTAGTATTTGATTTTGCTAAAATCATACCTCATCCTGCCATAGGAGACCTTTAATTCAGGTGGATAATTATTCTGGACTTTCACATACAGATGATCAGTCTGCATGCCATACCCTATACTCTTTCTCACATACTGTTATATAATCATGTATCATAAATTTCTTCATACATTATTTAGTAATATAATATTTTGCTTAAGTAAAATATTGTATGGTATTTTACAATATTGTATAATTATGTTTTTTCTTTTTTTAAGGGGTTATTTAATGCAATTTTTAGTATGCAAACACACTTTCATAACTTAAAAACCAGTATATAAAATTATTAAAGACCAATATTACAGACATAGACATGAAAAATGATTTTTAGATATTTACAGAGGATAAAATTCCTAATAAAGTAGGATAGACTTATGCTCATAGGCAGAGCCTGATTACTAACGGGGCACTCTCTCACCAGAAAAAATTTATAGAAATTTTCGTCTTCTTTAAACGCCCTTTTCATACAAGATTACTGTCATGAATAAGGAAAAATTCTTTATTTCTTTTTCCTGGTGGGAGAGTGCCCCGTTAGTAATCAGGCCCTGCTCATAGGAAGAATACAGTACTTAAGATTGTTAGTCAAATTCAGAATTCCTCAGGCTAATGTTAAGTCTATGGACGTAAAATGTATTCGTATATTTAAATGTCTATTCTGGAAATTAATATTTTAAATTTTTTTTCTTTCTGTGTACACCTCTACTCTTTTTATAAAAGATTTTTTTTCTTTTAGCTGTCAAAATATCTATATATATAATTATGTGAAATATTAAAATTTTATCATAGTTCAACTTTTAATGTGCAAAA
The DNA here is from genome assembly GCA_964019185.1 of Maratus speculifer. NCBI lineage: Eukaryota > Metazoa > Arthropoda > Arachnida > Araneae > Salticidae > Maratus > Maratus speculifer. Next base: position 195,004,959 of record OZ025299.1, read on the forward strand.
TATGAAATTATGCTCAGTTTAGAAATATTTTGACAACTGGCAGAAAAAAAAATCTTTTAAGAATATTATACAGAAAAAAATAGTTAAAAACATTCATTTGCCACACAGACATTTTAAATGTAAAAATAAATTCAACAGCTATGCATTTAAAATTTGCGAGAGTAATTCGGAAGTTAACTTTTTAGCAGCCTTAAGCATTTTTAGAGATCGATCCATGTATATTATGCATGTTGTCTCATTTATAATAAACACTTCTCCAGAAATTTATTTAAATTTTTTTCCGATACATTACTATAGTAATAATTATAAAAGTAACTTCAAACAAATCTACTTCTGATATAGATCAGAAGTAGGAGAAGGGGGGCTATATATATAGCCCCTCCCCTTCTCCTCTACTCTATTTAAAAGAAAGAAGAAACGGGTAGAGCTGTGTTAACTTTTTATGAGATACAAAACTTATTTTTATGGTGTAGATGTGTCTTAAGATAAAATATTTTATTCCCTATTAGTTATTAATTCAAGAAATGTGTTTAAAAATTTTTAAACATGTTTCTTTGAATTGATGTATTACGAATTTTAAGATCTAATCATAATTCTTCAAAATAGGCAGGCAATGTGTGAATGACTTTTTTTATGTGTTGTACATATTTTAAGTGACCAATTTAGCAGCGAAGAAGACTTTCCCAGTAATCTATAAGAATAGTAATTTTTACATTTGAATGTTAAATAAATCTCATATTTTTCATAAATTAATGAACAGGGAGGTAGCATTTTATCGAGCTGCAGAATTAGTTAAAACTTGATTGACATATTAAATTTATCGATCTGCCAAGTCATATCCTGATTGTAAATACCTGAAAATCAGATTTTAGCGGTTGACTCATAGGTTTACCATTGTTTTCTCTTGCTAATAAAGGTAAAGAAAACATGTAGGAAAACTCAATGGTAAACCTATGAGTCAACCGCTAAAATCTGATTTTCAGGTGTTTTTCATCACAATATGATTTGGAAGACTAATTGCACTTTAATATCCAAATTGAGTTTTAACTAATTCTGGAATTTCAGCCATTAAATTTATAAGATGATTGTCTGTGCTGCTGCTTCCTGGATTATAATTAAAAGATAGTAAAATCTAATTTTATTAGAAGTAATCACTCGAGAAACCATACTATTATACACAAATGAAGTTCATTTGACATTAATAAATGTCCATTAATCTCTTAAGAGATTAGTATATACGTATGTTTAGTATACAAAATGTTAGTAATTTTCCCTTTAAAGTGATTAACAACTGCAAATTATAGTATCAAAACACAATTCTAATAGTTTAAGTATCGAAGTTTTTCAGAAATTTAAAGTAAAATAAAATGTTTTATGCAATTATTTATATACTTAGAAAAAATACAGTACTGTGTTATACACTTATACATGCCAGACATTAATAAACGTACAATAAATTATTATAATTACATTTCTGTTTTATTAGAAGATGCAAGAAAATTCTGGTATTTAGAAAATGACATTTAATAGGATTATCCTGAAATGAATAACAGAAATGTGAAACAGTATTTTGTGGTACCTTTGAAGGGCACTGCGATAGTCACACATTAAGTATCCATACTTGTACATGGGATCCTGAAAGGTAATTTTTAAGAATAAAATACAGTAACAAAAATATCGAAGAATGAACCTGCATGTCAGCACTATTTTTAAATAATGTTTCTCTTATTTAATAGCAGAAATTTGTTAAAATAGGTGACTATTATTATTTGGAAATAGTGGTAACAACTGACCTGGGTTTGCTATATTGCATTCATCACAGTACAGCACCAGCAGAGCTATATCGCATAAGCATCACAATGCGATATCTCATAGAAGTTTCATGCGATGCACTGTAGATGTTACAATGTGACATCTCATAAATGTCACATTGTGATGTCTCACACATATTACAGTGCAATGTCACATAGATGTTACACTGCGATGTCACATAGATGTTATACTGCGATGTTCTGTAGACGTTACAATGCGACGTCGCCGGTCACGGACATTCAGCAGTTACCAGACCGTCTCTGAGATGATCAGTGGGACATCGCAACGTCGCAATGTGACGAACCGGCGACGTTCTCGAGATGAAACTGTGCTGTATGGGTGTTGATGTTTCGCCTGGAGAAAGCGACGATTTTTTGCATTTGGGATTCTCGAAATATATCCACTTTTTATCGCACATAACAATTCGATGCAGGAAACTCTTTCTTCTGTACCGCAAAACAAAATATTAATAACCTCTTAATAAACTCTTTGATTTTTCATCTGTCTCTCAGTCAACTCATGCGGCACCCATTTTTATTCCTTTTGAAATTTTTCCATGATATGTAAGCGTTTGAAAATACTTTGACAAGTCATATATAATGCCTCCCCAAGTTAATCTTGCTTTTCTGTTATCATCTTGCTCCAATAACGCTTTCAGATCTGCACCCTCAACTGTTTTGGTTTTCCGGAGAAATATCGCCTTTTCTAAAGCATTTAAACAAAACTTCACAGTTAGTTTTCGATGGTGCATGTTCGGCGTAAGCCTCCTTAACAAACGACGTCCTTCAGCTTCAATTTTTTCAAAATAAAGCAGAAAAGCAAAACTTCCCGCAAAAGCTGTTTATTTGGCGCCAAACCCGGCATGTTCGATGTTAAAAAAATAAATTTGTGTTGCGATGTGTATTAGTATTATCACATTTTATTGCTAAAAGACACATTCAAGCTATTTAAAAATAGAACTTCAGATATGTATGTTGTCTACATGTGTCGCTAGCGCCATCCATGTGTGAAACCCAGAAACTTAGTTATGCACCTAGTATGTGTGTGTACGTATGTATCTAGGTAACATTTTGAGAGTAATATGGGTATTAAATCACAGGATAGTCGACATAACATATAAACTTAAAAAATAGATATAATGATATTTTGTATCATATACATATGCACACACACATATATATATATATATATATATATATATATATCGTGGGTGTTCTAAAAATGACGGAACTTACATGAAAGATTAAATATTTAAAAAATTGGATAGTTATAGAAATTTACCCACTCACAGTAAATTTTTAGTCACAGAATAATATCTTAAAAATAACAGAAGTATAATTATCTAACACGGCGGCCTGTTTTGGGATCACCAGTATATACTCCCAACACGTTTATTTTATTTATATTATTCTTAACCTCTTTGCTATCTGGATCCACATATGTGGGCCACTATTTTTTTCCCCATCTAAACTAAACTATTTGCTTTTTCTACATTTTGACTATCTTTCTAAATAGCTGAATTCTTCTTTCTTAGAAAAAAAAAAGAAGAATGAAAGTCAACATCTATGCTTATTTTTTCATAAAATAAATGTTATTTTCAACTGAGTTTACAAAATGCATGCAAGACAATGTGCCCAAGAAATTGGGAGATTTTCATAATCTTTTAACCTAAATCCTTTACAATAAAATGTTTTGCGGATTTGTATATCATTACTTTGTTTAAAGGCCTTAAATTTGTGATTTCGGGAATTTAGGTTAGTGATATTTAAAACGGTATTTTAAGGGGCTTTGTAATTTTAGATCTCTATTTGTAAACTTAAATTACTAGCCACATAAAGTATCAATTCCCGAAAAATTTTATTTTTGTCATTTATGGTGTCATTTTATTTGTTAAAATCAATGTATCACTAGTTGTACTACCTTTGCTTCGGGAACGAAGAAGATAATTACGTAAAAATAAGCATTATAAGTAAAATCAATTTTGAATGATTCTTAATGAATGAAACTGATTAAGATTTTCAAAATTTATATTAAAGGAATTTCACGTCATTTTAAAACAAGTCGGAAATTGCACATCAATACTTCGGTACAGTACAATATCCGATATCTTTTGCGCGTCCCTGTAAATACTGTATGCTTTCTATTATACAGGAATTAACTTGTAAAGTTAGCCTCAGCAACATACATCAATTTCATAAAATGTGAAATAGTTTAATATAATTAAAATGCTCCCAAACAATGTTTTCCCTATACCATTATGTTATAGAATAATCTTGTGAGGCCCTGTAAAACAAATATTCTTTGTACCATAGATTGCACAGAATGTATATTATAGTATATATTTGATAGATGCATATCAATTTTACTATATTCGAAAGAGTGTAACATCGTTAAAATGCACTTGAAACTTTTTTCCCCATTGGACGTAATGCAACGGAATACTTTTTATTGCTCCTGTAAGTGAATGGCTAAAATACTTACCTGCAGACAAAAGCAAAAAACGATCTTTACAATATCTTAAAACTAGTATTTCTGTAGCTTCTCTGTTTAAAACTTTACATTATCTTTTGCTGTTTAAAAGTTTGCTAGTTTTCAAAATACCTACATAAGGAACATATTTAAAGTTACCAAAAAGTTTTCTATTATGCTATGTAGCACATTTAAGACTATATTTCCACAAACTATCGATAAAATTTATACATGCAATTTTACTGTTTTCTTTACGAAAAACTTTTTCTTGGGATAAGACGGGATAACCTAGGTTGTGTAAAAGCAGCCATCGACTTTCTTAGTTAAAGTTACAAAATAAAACTTTTGTTGTTTTCCGTATGAAAGTCCTCTAAGGTTGATTTCCTATAAGATTAACATAAACATATTTTCTTATTCCACAGAATGATTTGATCCACGAACGAAGATACATGCAGAGTATGTACTCACCGTTGAATTCTGTTGAAAAATTAGCCAATAGAAAATGCGGTTTTAACCTACTTTCCTTTACATGAAGAATCGTCCAAATGACATTTCCTATACTTGAATTTTTTAAACGAAATAATAGCAGCGCTATCTATAATTTACATGGTGACTATAATTTTGCTATGCTTAACTCTGCTGCTTTATCATACTAACAATATTGTCTATAACGGCCATTATAATATTGCTTGGTTTTCAAACCTTTTTCCAAAGATTGACTATTTCCAACTGAGCGAAAAAAAGCCCAAGCCTGGAATCGAAATCTAGATCCTTGGCTTACGGGGTCAATGCTTCACCATTTAACATACCTAGGCCAACAACCGGCGAGCATATATCGCTCAGATAAATTTAATGGCAATAATATCTTTTATAAGTATTTTTAAAAATCCTCAAAAAAATCATAAACTTTATATATTAATTTTAAAACAAGTTAGGTACTGAAACATAAAAATCGTTAAGATTAAATTACAAAAAAGTGTAACGGTGATAACGCTAATGGGCCAAAACAACTGGATTTAAGTATAGTCTCGTAAAATTTAAAACATTGTAAAAAATAAATAAATAAATAAAAGCCTCAAGTATTTACTTTTCAAATAAATAAAAAAATTATTATAACCATTACTTAGTAAAGTATTTTCAGAACAGTTAATAATTTGAAATAATTAATTAATCCTTTGACAGTCTTGCGAAAGGACAAAATTGTAATGTTGTTTTCTCGGTATTTGTTTTAAATGCTGAAAAAAAAGGGTGATTATTTGACCATTATATAACAAAATTTAATATCGAATAGGAATGGAAACCTTGAAAGTATTCATCATTGTTCAATGCATTAAAATATATTAAATCAATATAATTTTATTACTTTAAATATTGCTTGTATTACAGTGAAATTTGGAGCTTAGCGAATGCATTAATACGGGCTTGTCAGTGACAGGGTAATGCTTTTATCACGAGATTTACATAAATTTTAATTATATCAGATAAGAGATTTAAGATCCTGAATTATCTTTCTCTCTATATAAAGATTTTTAAATTAATGAGATAGCGAGATGTATAGCCGGGCTTTATTTTCCTGACACAAAAAAATGTTTTCATAGAATACATTCTTGGAGTATCAATGCAGCTAATAGTATTTGAGAATTTTTCGAATAAAAAAATCCTTCATTCAAATAAGGGAAAGGTGTGGGGACATTTAGCACCTCGAGCCCCTCTGTTCCCTACGCCCTTGCCTAAAGAGTAATCAGATCCCGATTAAAGCATTTTTTGGGCATCCGGAAGATTCTGCTTATTCAGCGTTCACTATACATACGATTTTTCGATAAAAGTCAGTAAAACATTAATTCTAAGCACGAAAATGAGATTTATCGAAGACATAACGATTTTCACAACAATTCTATTTTTAACACCACGGATAAAACAAAAAAAAATCTCACAAACCACCCTCGCTTCCTGACGTCAGAGTATCCAGTAGGGTCCTCTCTGTGACGTCACTGCTTAGTCTCATGCTCCGGGCCGTTTTCAGTTTTTTTTCGTCCCACGCCAACGCATCCACATCAAGTAGCACGTTCTATTTGAGAAACATTTGGAAAATGTCTGTGTTGTCGGGTGGAAAATGACACCGTATGTTTTACTATTCTTTCGCGAGTCAGTGTCATGCGATTAAAAATGTTAAATGGAAAGGGTGTGTTAAAGAAATAATGTTGGGACGCAAGGTCGGTTAGCATAAATCTGAATGAGACTTAATATGGGCCATCTTCATGTATACAAAGGCCCTTTTTTTCGCACCCCCCCCCCCCCTCCTTACACATTAGTTTGATTACTATATTACTTTTGAAAAGTAAATATTTATTGGCAAATATGTAACTCCTTGGTCTCATATTTTTTAAGGATTCATAGTGCATATGAAAAGCGTAATTGCTTGGAAGAATCACAACTCTTTAAATATTTATTAAAAATCATAAAAATTTGTAAGACGCGAGCGGTTTCAATTAACAGAAAAATTTGAAACAAAGTTTATTAATAGGTTAATATATATATTTCGCTATTAATGTAAAATAATATTCAAAGAGAAAAAAAAAGTAAAGACGCGGTTACTTCCATACGTGTTGGCTGTCACGTGATCATGATTTCTCTTGCATCAAGTCTGGTTAGTCAATTTTATACGAACACGACCCAACTGATGGTTCAGTTTGGGTCAGGTTTAAACTATTTTTCTTCGATGCGACTCGTGTTCTCTTCACGTGTTTCAAGGTCAGGTCGGGTTGACCTTAAATATTTCAGGTTCAATTTAGTTTCTGTTTGAGCTTTGATTCTTTCAGGTCCGATTCGTGTTGATCCGATTCACAAAAGAAAATCCGGAACATTTTTAAATGAACAGAAGAATGTACTTGAATATCACTGAGTGTATATGTGTTCATTTTTGTATGGTGAAAGATAAAATTGATATTAGAAATACCATTTCAGATTAGTTTTTCATAAATATATTAAAATATGTATTAATTATCTTTTACCCTGGGTTCTGACTTTCGTATTTCGAGTTCGGATTGGTTTTAGTTAACGGCTATTTTTTCCTTGCTGGTTTTACCACCGTCAGATGGACGAATTGGTCAGTTGGACAGATATTTTATATATCTGTATGGATTAGACTTTTGTTAATCGATTTTTTTTTTTTTTTTGCTTTTTTATAAGAAAAAAAATTACATAATAGCTCTTTTAAAACGAATTATTAAAGAAAACAAGGCAATCGATTTTTTCTGGTGAGGCCAAATTCCAATTACTAAAGGATACTAGCTTTGGTTTATTAAGTAACACCTTTGTCGCCAAAAAAAAAAAAAAACGACGACGCATTTAACCTCGCAGTTGGTAACTTTTTTATTAATATGGTTCGATGTGTAGAAGGATCTTTGTATGGAAAAAAAAATCAGTGTCGCGAGATACATTTAAATTAATCTGGTGTAATGGTAAGTTAATTTTAGGTATATTCAGATTTTTATCCTGCGTCCGGACAGCTCTGCTAGTTTTAAACAGAAAAACATCTTTTTTAATTTGGAAATGTTTTCCTCTTAAAAAAAAGTGCCTTTTAATGAGTAAGTGGGAGGCCGTGTGACTATAATATGCATCTTATAGATATGTTATACTTATCTAAAAGTTTGAAGGTATTAAGGAATTTTCTAGGAGAGTTACCAGTATTTTTTCTAATAGAAAAACAAATTTAGATTAAATGCATGAAATGTTGCTTACTTTTAAGAAGAGATTCTCTATAAGAAAATACCGGTGCCGAAAATTTCCTGGGTGCAAAATTCCAGGAGCCGTACGTACCCTACTGTAAGGTAAATACAAAGCTGCTAGACAAAACGTTATACATGATAATACATCGAAGATCATATGTGTACTTAACTTAAGTGACATTTAAATAATGAACACCATGACATTAGTACAGTTTATCTTCATCAATAGTTCCGCTTGCATCTTAATGATTTCCGTAGGCAGTTCCTCTTTGATGCTGAAGCCCATGTAAGAAATGATAAATCTGCAGTTTGAAAATCTATGTTCCGGAATGGGTGTAGATGTTTATTGCCAGCTATTTTATATTTTACTCCACTTATTAATTTATTTAAACTTTTGTTATTTTAATTAAAAAATAACAGTTTAAAATTAATTACTGATACTTAATATTTTTTTTCCTCAGACAAAAATGAGAAATAAATGAAAAATCAAAATTTAACATATTCGAGAATTTGATTTATAGGTGCGTGTATATCTTTTCGGTCACCACGCGGGTGATTAAAATCTCACTCGTTTATTAAACTTATATAACAATTTGATAATAAAATAATTGTCGATCTTTGTTTTGAGCAAGAAAATATTTCATACGTTATTGCATTTATAAGTTTGCTTAAACGTTTACTACGTAAATATTTTTCTAAAATCTAATTTATTTATCAGTTGAAAATTATTTGCTCATTCTTCATAATTTTTCATAGACAAAAGTGAGAATTAATGAAAAATTATAATGGAACATTTTCAAGAGCTTAATTCATTCACTGGATAATGCCCTCTAAAGCTTGAATAAGTCAACGAAACTCTCGCTAATTATTAAGTTTCTGTAATAGTTTAGTATTTAATCTTTAGATTTAATATATATAAATCAAAATGTGTGTTTATTTTTATCGTTAGCTATTTTATACGTTACTACATTTACTAATTTATTTAAATATTCAGTATTAGGTAGCTTTCATTACAAAAAGTAAAAAGCTACCTATTGCAGCCGTCCGGGGGAAAGCACTTCCGGAAATTTTGGTATATTTTCACCGATCATGACCCCCAGACCCCAAAACCCCCCTCCGTTTATATGTTGACATATATATATATATATATATATATATATATATATATATATATATATAACCATATATATATATCTGATTTTTGTCATGCGATAACTGACGTATTTATGAACCGATTTGAATGAAACTTGGTATGTACATAGTACATACAAATGTCTCGACCGAGTTCGTTGGTCAGCATCATCCGCCATTTTGTTTCAAAATGGCGGCCATTTTAAATTTTAAAAAAAATTTAAAATTTAAAATTAAATGCGAAAAAATTAAAATTTGAAAAATATTTTCCTTTTACGTGTTAGAACTTAAAACAAAGATTCCAGAACACTTTTTATTTTGTCTATATCTTAAAAAATGACTGAGTTATAGCACTTTGAATTTTTCTTATGGCTGGCATTTTGAAACGATCTGATTTTTGTCACGTGATAACACGCGTATTTTTGAACCGATTTCAATGAAACTTGGTATGTACATAGTACATACAAATGTCTCGACCGAGTTCGTTGGCCAGCATCATCCGCCATTTTGTTTCAAAATGGTGGCCATTTTAAAAATTTTTAAATTTTTAAAATTTAAAGTTAAATGCGAAAAAATCAAAATTTGAAAAATATTTTTCTTTTACGTGTTAGAACTTAAAACAACGATTCCAGAACACTTTTTATTTTGTCTATATCTTACAAAATGATTGAGTTATAGCACTTTGAATTTTTCTTATGTCTGACATTTTGAAACAATCTGATTTTTGTCACGTGATAACACGCGTATTTATAAACCGATTTCAATGAAACTTGGGATGTACATAGTACATACAAATGTCTCAACCGAGTTCGTTGGCCAGCATCATCCACTATTTTGTTTCAAAATGGTGGTCATTTTAAATTTTTAAAAAAATTTAAAATTTAAAATTAAATGCGAAAAAATTAAAAATTGAAAAATATTTTTCTTTTACGTGTTAGAACTTAAAACAACGATTCCAGAACATTTTTTATTTTGTTTATATCTTAAAAAATCACTGAGTTATAGCACTTTGAATTTTGCTTATGGCTGACATTTTGAAACGGTCTGATCTGAACGATCCACAATAATGCTTTAAAATGGCATACACTTTATGATATCATGAAATTTGGTGACTCTCTAAATCGCTTAAAATAAAACCAGGTTGAATAAAAGATGACTATTTTCTAAAAATTCCTATTAATATTCAGTCTTGACAAAAACTAGTTTCAATCTTATAAAATCACTAATTTTCTAAGATTATTTCCGCTAATTTGATCTTAGTATTTTTGAACAATGTAACTTACCTTAAAATAAATAAATAAATTTATAAGTATATGAAAGCTACCTCTTCCTCCCGGCATTGCCGGAAGGACTTTTTTATTTTTATAAAAATCATTTATTTTTGCAAATGCCTCTATTTTATATATATATATAGATAGATAAAATAGAGAAATTAGTACAAAATTGTAATTTATTACATTCAAGAACGCGATTCATTAACTAGATAATGCTTCTGTACACGAAAGAGAAAAAAAATATGCCTAACTCTAAAATCAGTTTTTGTAAATCTGCAGAAATCTGTAGCTTTTCAGAACAATCTATTAAAATCACAGTAATATTATTACATTTTTATCTGTTACCCGGTTTGCAGTTACATAATAAGTTCTAGGCATACCAGTTTCCTAAAACAAATTTAGTAACCTTACAGATTTTTTGATTTACGATGCAAAAGTGCGTATGTCACACGAATTTTTGTCGTTGCCGCTACATAAAAAGTTCTATTAATTCCAGTTTCCTAGAAACATTTTAGAAACTTACCAGATTTCTTTGTAGTGCACGAGGGTGATATAAAAAATTAATTTTCGTATTTTTTTTCAAATTGGAAAATTCCCCCCACCCACCCACACACACATACCTCATGGAGTTGCAACTTATGTCATCATATTTTGCACTATTTTTTTTTAAATAAAACTTTGCATTTGGAAGTATGGGTCGAGAAGCAATATTTAAGGAAATAACCTATTGTTTCGATATTTATGAATCACACTGTATATGATACTCAAATTCTGTAAAATAGCAAAATTTTTAAAAGTGCAATATTATTGTTAGGTAGTTTTTTATTATAAATTATACCTTCTACGAATAATAAATAAATTTTGATCATTCGAAGAATTTAACGATGATAAGTGATATAATATTCTTAAAATTGCTTTCAGTATCAATGCAGTATTTCTCATTGCTTATTTTATTGTATTTAATAGTTATGTTATTATATTTAAAAAATGAAAATAGTGAATTTTATCTTATTGCACATATACTGTAAATATGTAAATACAGTTTGAATAATGATATTCAATATATTTTTTATACTAATTTTAATTTATGTTTAATTTTTATTGCAATTGTGTTAAATGTACAAATAAAATAAAACCAAAACAATCAAGATTTTTAATTTATCGATTTTTACTTCAACTGCATAATTTTCTTGTGTTAATTCAGGTAATTATTTCTCTTTGCTCTAGCAATGGTAGTTTTCAGTAAATTATTAGATGCCGGCAAATTACGCCTCCGTAGTTCCAGGTCTAAAGCTCGGTACAGGGAGATTGATATGGATTTTCCTAGATCTTCATCAGGCCAAAGACCTTTACTTGGTAGTTAATTACATATGTTGTATACTTCCAAATTCATTTAATAGTTCATCAATTTAATTTGATACAGGTATTATTTTTGCTGTAAGACATATTATTAGCATAGGATAGGTATAATAGTATGGTAGTATTATATTTAAACAAGGAAGATGGTGGATTTTATTCTATTGCACCAGTGCTGTAAATAAATAAATGCAATTTAAATTATAACAATCAAGGCATTATTTTATTCTATTTTTATTGATATTTAATTTTTACTTCAATTGTATTAAATGTATAAATAAAAGAAAATAAAAGTTATGAAGATTTTTAATTATTAATTTTTACTTCAATTGCATAATTCTCTTCTGTAAATTCAGAATTATTATTTCCCATTGCTCTAAAAATGGCAGTTTTAATAAATTATTAGATACTGGCAAATGACGCCTCGGCAATTCCAGATCTAATACTCGGTATAAAGAGATTGATAGGGATCTTCCTGGATCATCATCAGTCCAAAGACATTTACTCGGTTAAGCAGATTAGCTCCTGTAGGGATAATGTGAACGTCCAATCAAGCTAAAGCTCTAATATGTAGTGCGAAAAGGACAACTTTACAGGGGAGGGGTGCAAACTAAATACATTTTTTACCTTTCCGTTTGTTCTTTCGTTGATTTTCCTCTTTATTTTATTGCCATATTTTATTTATTTTTTAGTCTTACAATTATGGTTTATGAATTTGTTTCAGAGTGTCTTAAAAATTTTATTATTATTATTATTTTAGATATTTAATTAAGTTCTACTTATTGGAATACAGAGAATAATCAAATATAATTAATGCATGTTTTTAATACACCAAATTAAAATTAATATAAGTATGTTTATCTAAATTGTCTAGTCGACTTTCTGTGATTTAAGCTGTGTAAATGTACTCAGATTCCCATTGTTACTGTGGTATGACGATATTAAAATTGAATACAGATAATCTGACTATTAAAAACATTTTTGAATTATTTTCAATTTTGAAGTAAAAATATTTCAAAAAATTCCTTAACACGTGTATATTATATTATTATTTATCTTTTTGATTCAATATTAAAATAATGGGGAAATAAAATTTAAACAGATTTAACAGTTTAAATAAATAAAAATAATAACAAAATATTTTCGTAAACTATCATGAGGAATATGTTTTTTAAGCCTAGGCTATAATTAGTAATCATGGGCTATAATTAGTTAACACTTATTTTCTTTTTAAAAAACATTAACCAATATTCTATATCCGAATATCAATCACATGTTTGAGTATTTTTAAATGCTTGCATTTATTATTTAAAAAATTAGATAAAATGAAACGCTATTTTTATTCAAAACATTTTAAAATGACGACGAGAATAACCCTGTAGAAAATTATTAACCACAATTTTAACAAGATTTATTAATATAAAAGGGGAATGTAATTAGAAAACCGGCTTTATTATCTGGACAACTAAAAAGCACGTCACCAGACTGAGCAATTATGTTTCTATAAGTTTTAGAGTCTAAGTCTATAAAATATTCATTAGATCAGTTTGCATAGTATTCCAATATTCATTCGATCTTCAGATAATACAGAGCAAAGCATAATTTTCTCCGGTGTTTATTCTAAAACACTGTTGCGAAGACAGCAAAAAATTTCACACCACTATATATGAAGAATTGCTTCACAGTATGTTAAGCTTACAAGTTTTCAGTGAACGGGGCATGTTTTAATTCTAAAATCAAATTCTTGCTATGCTCGTTTCATCATCTCACGTTCAAATGTAAGCGAATTCTTTTATGATTTTTTGTGGCAATTTTGAAAATTACCTGGGATAGGGGACACAAATACATTTTTTCGATTAACAACATAAGGAAAAAAATTTCATGTATCACAACTGGTGTGCGCGGGAGCCATAGAACAAGAAGACTGCCATACGTCCAATCCAACAATTAAAACTTTGAAATGTTTTTTATATGTTAGTTTGAAACTTTTTGCTGTATTCGTAATAGTTTTTAGGGTTCCTTACTTTAAAAAATGAAAACAAAACCATTATAAGATCACCTCTGTGTTTGTCTGCATGTCACGGCCTTTTTACTCGTAAACTATGGAACGTGGAAATTGGGGGAAATAATGAGGACTACTGACCCACATATTTACAGATTATTAAACATTCACAAATACATTTAGAGAACATGTAGGAAATCAAATTAATTTACTTGAAAAAATTGTTTCTTTGTAAGTCGTGTGGGATATCGCGTGGGAGCTTTTGTAGCGCTGCACTCAAAAACACATTTATTTTAATTGTATGTATCATATTTTCGGATACATCGTCGAAAATGTAGTACAAAAGTATGTTCCCTTCCTTTTATTTCCAAATCTAATGAAACTGAAATTAAGAAAAAAATTAGAGGTAGTAGACATTAATTTAAAACTTGCAAGAAAGCTATAGCAATTACCCTAGATCACATAGTTTCTTAAGCGCTTTTTTGGTTACAAACAAATTTCGATTTGTGGGCATTCAGTAAAAGCGTTGAGAAGCGCTGGAGGTATCTATCGTAGCAGAAGTATAAAAGCATTGCTGGTAATGATTTTCGTAAAAATTAGTCTGTAATTTGCCCTTAAACACACGGGCAGTTTCGACATACTGAATGCCAGGGACGGCTTACTGTATGTATCATCGGCTTTTAAAGTTTAGATAACAGCTTTTAATGATATATAACACAATGCCATGTAGCAGTATAAAACTAATGAATGTCAAATTGTTGAAAAAAAGACTAATTCAATTAGAATTAGTCACATAAATACTATGGGACTCGCGGCTTGTTAGCGTTAAGTGCCTTCTCACTTCACCTCTCGTGTCTTTAAAAGTTAATAGAAAATTAATTTGGAAAAACGCGGCACGGTCCAAGAAGGCGGCGTTCTAACTTTGTGTCCTCTATTAGAAGCAGGCATATCTCAATGCGAAATATAAACTTTGAACAAGGATTCTGTTTTAGCTACACTGTAAAAAGAAAAGATTATTACCACGTTAAATTTAGTTTTATGAAATGTCAAAGGAAATTTAATATACACTACTTTTACTGTCAGTACCAAATTAAGTTGATCGTAATCAGATAAGGATAAGCTTTAAAAAAAGAGTTATATGGAATAGCAATATTTTATATCCTTTAGGCTTCATATCTCTTTGAAATTTCATGGTATACCCATTTATAATTTTCTCCTATATACAGCTATGCCTAGCCCTATGTTGATTACTTTTTTACAAAGTCTTACTATTCTTTTAGCAACAATGTTTTTAATAATACTGTAAATAATTCATGTATTTATTGTACGGAATCCTCTGAACGCGAGTAATTATTGAATTTGACCGTTTATTTATTTTTTTAAATTTCTGAAACTAAAGAGATAATCGTTATACACGTTGTATTTCTAAATATTATTTATATTCCTACTTTTAATTAAGCATGGTGAACTTTTGAACGAATATTAAAACTTCACATGAAAATAAAAAACATTAATACTGTTAATAATTCATGTATTTATTGTACGGAACGCACGTAATACTCGCACTTGACCGTTTATTTATTTATTTATTAAACTTGTGAAACTCCAGAGATAATTATGATACACGTTGTATTTCTAAATGTTATTTATTTTCCCACTTTTAATTACGCATGATAAACTTTTGAACGAATACTAAAACTTCACATTGAGAGAGAAAGCATTAAGATAAATAAATAAACAAGTAATTTTGAAATAAGAATCAATGCGCATACAACTGAATATTTTCTAAAAATGCCTTATTTTCAATTGCGCAAAACCACTCTGTTATTAACAGAGCGTATTTTTGTATTTACTTTTTGAGCGTCATTTGCCTTGTTTGGATGCAAGTGATTTAGCACAACAGATTGTTTTTAGCGACAATATTTTATAGTTAGCTATATCTAGGTCTATTAATTAATATCAGTTTTAGTTGGAAAATAATGTGAATCTTTTATTAATTTGAATAACTGAATTAAAACTAATGTACTGTGAAATAATAGTTAAATGAATGATGACAAATTCACACATAGGGTATGCTCAGATAAGAAATTTTAATCCAAACTATGGCAGCCCACCTTACAAAACTTAGCAATATTTCTCCGGCCAATTTCTATTAAACGAGTAAATCGAGTAAATAAATATTAGATTGCCACTAATAACAGGCTCGTTATGTTTTTTTCCCCAATCATTTTTTTTTTTTTTTTTTTTTTTTTTTGATTGCGTATTTGTTATGCTTCCAGTATTTTTTTTCTTTTTACAAATTGTATAATTTGAATCAGAAAAAATATTTTATACATAGTTTATTGCTTCTATGCGGTTATTAAATAATTTCTTTAATTAAGTAAAATTTATGGTTTTAATTGACTTGGGAAAAAACCCCGTAAGTTTGTTAGGCATCAAGTGCTCGTGTAGCATTCTCTTAATTTATAGAGTCGAATTAATTTTTATTTCTCATATGCCCAGACTCTCTTATATATAAACGTACTCTAGTTGCTGATATTCCATTTCAAGCGTAGCAGACAATCGCATTTTAAAACATTTGTCGTGTCCCTGAAAAAAAGGTCTAAGCATAATATGATGAATACGTTTAGCTTGAAACTTTTCCTGGTCGGCGAGAATTGTAGTGTAAAAAACTGCATTCATATACATTCAGTCAATTTTTGCAGAGGAAATTAAAGAGATACATACACACACAACGACGAAAATTAGATTTCTTCTTCTTTTTATGATGTCTTATGAAAATAAATAAATACGTGATAAATAGAAGAAGCAACAGAAAAAAACAAATATATAAACCATCCCTATTGGAAAAGCACTCTGTACGCATATTCCAATTTGAATTGCGTTTGTAAAATGTTTAATAAATAAATAAATAAAATTTTAATATATAATGAGGCTTATAAAGCTACAGAAGGAATTTGCAATCAATACTTAAAATGGCAAAAGAAAATAGAATTGAAACTTTTATTTGTAATATAAACTTTCATTATAAAAATTCAAAATCCTTATTCAAATTATTTTAAATGAAATCAATCACATCATTATATATATATATATATATATATATACCGGGTGTCCCAAAAATGACTGATGGATTTTAAAATTCAATAACTTGCAAACAGTGACAACTATTTAAAACATTTTTGCAGCAGAGTTATGTACAATGTCAGGAGTTTTTTTTACCGTAATTTTTTATTTTAGTTCGCATATCAAACAGTAGGTGGCGCTGACGGCGATTGAAAGGCAGGTCGGTGCTTCACTCAGCATTGATCACCTGGCCTACAATTGCCGTCAGCGCCACCTATTGTTTGATATGCGAACTAAAATAAAAAATTACGATAAAAAAACGCCTGACATTATACATAACACTCCTGCAAAATTTTTTTAAATAGCTGTCACCGTTTACAAGTTATTGAATTTTAAAATCCATCAGTCATTTTTGGGACACCCGGTATATATATATATATATATATATATGAAACGTGTTAGAATTTGATGTAAATATAGTAAAATAATTCTGCTTATTTAGGTATCAACGTGGTTGAAGTTTTTATAAATTTCGAAGTCTTAGAATTAAAAAGTAAAATAAAATAAAATAAAATAAAATAAATAATCAGATTCCTTTTCTAAATATATGCCTTTATTTCTTTTAAATTAAGAAATTGGGGCAATGCAATTTAAGTTTCTACAAATATTCTTAACGAGGTGTCTCCACATATTTCTAATTCAAACAAACTAAGCTAAACCAACCCTTTAAGATAACATTATTTTAGCTTAAAAAAAGCTTAATATGGTTTATATTTATATGTTTAAGATTTTTTAACTATTTTTTCTCTTATTTCCTGATGTTCTAAAGCTTTCACATTATGTTCGGTTGTGGGAACCAGGCGGCAACATTTTTTTTTTATGACTCATTTATCAAGTAATAGTTTGATTTTAATTATATTTTTTTATTAATTTTACCGGTCAAATTCAGTTCATAAATATAAAAAGAATAAAATGAAATAATTCAGCATGTATTTCATTTCGACAACGGACAAATTAAAGCAAAGACATGGCAACGACTAGCAAGGAATGTGTTTATTTCAACAATGTAATTCTACATCGTGCATAATTTAGTGTTCCCAAGACAATGCATTATTTTAGTGTTTTCCAATTCGAAAGCTCAATTTATATATTTTTTTATTTGTATATTTATGAAAATATAACTGATGAAAGTATTCAATGAAAAATATATGCAATAATAGTTCGAATAGTAAATGATGAAATTAAAAAAAATATTAAAATGTGTATATTCTAATGGAACGAAAAATATCAAATAAACAAAACACACCTTTATTAGTATACTTAAAAGTAAAAAGTGATTTTTAAAATACAAAGTCTGAGAAGAAAAAGAATAACAAAATCATAACGCTGCGTTAATAGAAATATTCTAAGTAAATTGGAACTTTAATCTCATTAATAATATTTTCACTTATAAAGAGCATTCTAGAATTTTCTATTCCGTGATTTTCACTGTGGTTTGATATTTTTACTTATTTGCTGCGCCTCACGCTTTCACGATTTTGTTTAAATCTCCGGATAAAACAAAGAAAAAACATATTTTCCAAGTTTAAGTACACTAGCAAAATTGTATTTTTTTTTTAAATACATACGGTGTCCGTTAAGCTCCATCACTTTTATAAAACTTTATAGCAAATAAAGTATTTTATATAGATGTAGGCTGTGTATTGCAAAATCTTCTGCAGTACCCAAGGTTTGATTTTCATTGTAATGCCACGGAGCCTAAATGAGACGCGATTCCCTGTAGTTCTGTCGAATTTTGGGAGAATTGGCATTTTATTAAATATGTATATAAGTATATATTATTAAGCAGAAAATAATTGTTTACTATATTTTTTGTTCGGCTTATCGATGCCATAGATAAAATTAAGAATAAAGGGAATTCGACTTACAACCGCATTCGAAAACGTAAAGAAATTAAGAAATAATTAATGCAAGTATGCATCCGGATTAATTTTATATTCCTAATTTCATAAACAAAAAGAGATAATTTTTTTCGACTTTTGGCTGTACTGAAAAAGGTAAAAAAAAAAAAATGAATAGAAGAAGGGAAAAGCAAACTTCATTACTTAAGGAAGTCAGAAATTTAGAGAAAAATAATTTTTCTCTTCCAAATGCATTGTCTCAGTAGAAGGTCAGAGGAATATTTTGTATGGAATTTCACTTAAAATTCATTATGTGATGAAGGTCTGGCACTGCCTAACTATTTGAACTGTAGCTTTAAAAATAAAAATTATTCGAAGCTTAAATAAAATCTTCTGAATTCATTAAATGTTGCAGCTACGTATTATAATCTCGATAAAGATGAAAAATACTAACAAGATAATTCTACTGAGCATCCTTCAAACGGACTTGATTGAACCGAAGGATTTAAGAAAAAAAATGTTACTGTATCCTGTCAATGTGTTTTCACTTTTTAAAATTAATTTTTACAAAGTCGCATTTAAAATGCCATACAATATGCGAGTTTATTTTCGTTTGAACAACTAAAACCAAATTCTTTAAAAAAATAGCATATTTACAATTGTTTATTTGATCCAAATCGAATAAAAAATTCCAAACAAGAAATTTTACTTTATAAACAAAATCAAATAGATACTACATAGAACGAAGCTGCATTTTATTAAATAAAATGTACATGTTCAATTGCATTCAGCTGCATTCAATCAGCTGCATTTTATTAAATAAAATGTACAGGTTTTTAACATGTACAAAATAACATGTTCAAAACATGTTTACAAAGTATAAGTCTACAAGTATCTTACTCAACGCGGCCCCACCAGTGGCCGAGAGGTACAGACCTCTCAACTGGTAGACGGTAGGTGCTGGGTTCGAACCCAATCGCGGCTGTCGGCCTAACCGTTCGGAGTTTTCGTGGTTTTCTTCCAGCCTTGCGTAAATACGGGTTAGGTTCCCTTAGAAAGACCTCCACGAAGGGCACTCGCCACTCTGGTCCTATATCCCTAGCGCAGATAATCGGACGACAAAAATAAACCAAACTTACTCAACGTAAATGAAACCCATTAATAACAAACTTCAGTTTAATGTAAACAAATGTTTTTGAACTTAAATTTGCAATACATTTTTAAATAAACCAGTACATTAAAAGCTTGAAAAGGTTCAGTGGTGATTTAGTAATTAGTGCTTATGCATACATACGCACGTTCTTAGAAAAAGTATCAGAATAAAAATGAGCCATTATGTTTTGTATTGGTTGTCTTGGCCAGTATTGGCTCAGAGAATTTCCGGAACATTAATGCTTTGGAACGAGGATGCTAAACACCCACTCCCTACGGCTACTTTAAGTAAACAACAACAAACTTCACACAGGAAATTTGAACACTTCCTAATCTTTTTTTCTTTTTTACCTCGATGGAATGGCCGTGAAACATACATGCAAAGATACAAGAGAAGAAATAGCAACTGATTACATTACATTTATGTAAAGTAAATTACTTGTTAGGAATTTGTTTAGATGATAAAAACATTAACGAATCCAGTATTTGAAGATAGTCTATATATATTATTTCCTAAAATAAATATTTTTCTCTATTTTTTTTT